>JAUZSV010173511.1:0-13077 GCA_034780495.1 Parotocinclus cesarpintoi | reverse complement strand
TCACATGAAAAGATAAAATAAAAAAAGATAGAATAAAATAGTTACAAAAATGTAAGGGGTGTACTTACTTTTGTGAGATACTGTACATATGTATTCTCCACGTAAAGTCATTAAAAATGTATCATATGTCCACATGCAAAAAACATGCATTTTTCTAAAGGCCTGTTATAATTATAATATTTTAGCTGACAACTAATTATTACACAAATAACTGCAATTAACCTGATCATTTTGCACCAATTTTATAGCATAAGCATTATAGAAGGGAAATATATGCACACATTTCAAGTATTACTTTAAGCCAATTGAAAAAACAAACTCACTAAATTTGTCTATGAAGACAGTTACTGTATTCAGTAAAGTGAAATTTTGCTGGCCTTTATGTTAGCAAAATATTGAAATTACATGACTTATAATAGTATATTCACAAAACAACACATGATTGAAAAACCCAAGAATCTGTTATTATTTCAAATCTTCAACCTTAAATAACTGTGATTACGTAATAATTATGACAGGCCTTATTCGAAATTCTTCAGAATCAAGCTTAGCCCAACTTCCCATAGCACTCCTAAAATCCAAACACTTACCATTTAATATTTTAAGAACTCAAGGAAAATGAATTAAATAAAATACTATTGTAAACCATATTATTAAGCCACAAAATTATACATATTCCTGCCCCAGCCAGATTTGCTCTGCCACCAAAGAAACAAGAGAAGACCTTGTACACAAGGCTTAATTAATCATTTCAAGATCAATTAAATATGATTTTAGCAAAGATAACCATCACAAACACAAGGACACAGCCTGTGATATCTGCTGCAGAGTTGGAAGTGAACTCAGATGCATGCCCTGCATATTTGGGTAATATCTATGCAAGCCTTACAAACCAGAAAGGAAATGCCTAAAAAAAAAACTATGGCCAAAAGAGGTTTGAACAAATATCTTAAAAACATCCAATAGTGTATAATGTGGACCAGTCCCTGGTGCCACACCCAGCACAGGCGTTGTCTGTTTGTCATTTTAATCCCTACCCAACTCTAATGCAGATTTCAGAAGCCGTGTCACAAACACGCCAGCCACTTTACCTGGTTCCCAAGGAAGAACTACAATAAATCCAGCAGACATGGAGGAGGAAGAAAACAGGAAACAAGAAAAAAAAGAATGAAATAACATGTACAAACACAATGTTGAAAACTTTAATATTTAAAATGATCTTTCCAAGATAGCCAGAATCTCTATTTTCCTAGTCATGAATACTAGTCTATTGGCAGTACTGTATGCAAATATGAATGGATTTGTAAGCACAGTTGTACAAAGATACTGCTAAATGGGTTAGAGTGCATGTGAATGGCAGAATTGAGGTAAGAAAGAAGATGAAAGAGGACACAGTGTGAGGCTGAAAGCATGGTACAGATAAACAAATGGAGACATACAGTAAGTAAGCGTGGTGGGCTTGAGGGCTGTGAATCCGATGTACAAGTCTTTCTGAAAGAATCGTTAACCAGCGTTTAATGATGAATGAAGCAACACTGAAATGGAGCAGCTCCTTCATTCACTGAGATCATGGGATGAACATTAGTTTGGTGATAAGAAGCGCCACACCGCATACAGCTCCAGTGCTGCTGTATAGTAGTGTTGCATGGGAGGTAGTGTGGTAGTTCAGTCATGTAGCACACTCACAAAAACAACAATGCACCTTTAACCCAGCTGCCTTGATAAATATGTTAATGTTACTATGATGGTTAGAATATTAGAGTTGTGCATGTGCAGCATGATAGCCTTTAAATAAATACATGAAACTGATATCAACCTAGAAAGTCCTCATGTTTAGCATAAAAGTAAGTGATGTTTAATGACATCCAATTCTAAATTATAATGGAGAAGCTTCTGTATTTAGCTTCTGTATTTATACTTTCATAAATATTTTGGTTTTAGATTGTGTGTGATTGTTAATGTGCACATGTTATGCATGTATGTATTATGTTATGTATACTAAACTAGGGGCTATTTTAAAATGAATTGTCACCTAATGAGCAGTGTACATATGATTTTTAGCAGCATATCTACCATATTATGTATTGTGAAAATAATTAATGGTCAATGCCCATTTAACGACCTGCTTCACAGAACATAACGCGGTCAATAAACTGTGCATACCTGTATACTGCAATAAACTTTATAATTCTGGTCATGACACCAAGGTCAGATACAGACTTAACACTATTTCATAACTTACTCTGTATTTATTCTCTCCGATCTGCTCCACCTGGAATCTCTTAGCACACTTGCACTGGGCTACTTGTCTGGTGACCTATAAGGGGAATATTTTAAAATAACAGCTCAAAATACATAACACATTGCCTCTGTACAAATAAACACACATTATATGTATATGTGTATAAACACAAAATGCACATATAAGAGCCATTCTAATACCTAATATACACACAAAAGCTTTATTCATATCTATATTGTACCATTTCTAAGACAACCAATACAGTAGAAGTACAGTCTGTATTATACTGTATGTTCATACCGCTTTCAAATGGTTTCCCTCTCAATTTAAATATGTTAAATGGTAGTGAAAACTTTAGCTTCTTCTGAGCATACCTGAAAAAAGAGGCTTCTACACTTCTATAAACTCTTGTCATTTGATATGTCTAAATTTTACTTGTCTAAATTTATTTATCGTTATTAAACAAAAACGTGTACCCTGCACAAAATATGTTAAAACTCTTGGCAATCCTGCTATTCAGGTTCAAGTATTCAAGTATTCTAAATATCTAAAATTTTAAAAATCAAACTCATGATAAATCGAAACCTTTCAGCTTTACAGTGAAATAAATCAATAAAAAACACTTCCCTATAATAATCGCTGTTTAAAGAATAATTTTGAAGCTAATATCTCAGTTAACACTTTGGGTTTAAGAAATCATGACAATCACTGTAAATATCCAAAGTCTAAAAACTAAATTGCATTTTTAAATACGTTTGTGTTTGCTTTTTTTTCTGTTATACCACAGTCTAAACTATTTAGGTCGAATGGTCCATTATTTAACTTTACTTGACACAATGAACACACTAAGACTCAACTGCTGGCTTGGACAGGAGGGAGTTTAAAAAGGTTTTCCACGCTCATGCTTTGTCTGTATTTAGTTACGCTCTTTATAAAGATACAATGTTGCAATTTTTGACATACTAGCATACTTCTAAGCATCCTATGAATACATCATGTAGTTGACTTTACCTCATCTTCAATCTTGTCTGCATCTGTAGTGGGTCTGTAGGCATCCTTGTTAGGATGCAAAGCTGCCACAAACTCATAATAATCAATGTAACCATCACCATCACGGTCAAAGATATCAGCCACTGCAGTCATCTCTAGCTTGCTTGTTGGAAATTCTGTAAGAAAAAAAACATTATTTCTTACATTCTGCAACACATTCACATATGTGTTTTAGATGCAATAAATAATAATAATCACTTGAAAATGTGTACACAAAATACATCAGGGTACTGCTGTGAATATGTATGTTCATACTTGAAGCCAGGATGCCGTCAATAAATTCCTGCCTGGTGATTTTGCCATCTTGGTCCTTGTCGATGCGTCTGAAGAAGTCCATGACACGAGACTTTTTATGGTTCATCCAACGCATGTACTTCTTCCTCCATACATCAAAGTCAAAGTTGGCAAACTCTTTCAGCTACAAAGTGGTAGAGACATAAATATTAAGGAAGTTAAGGTACTATTCCTGGCAAAAATTATGAATAACCACATTAACAGGATGCTCAGCCAAGTTTTTTTTTACTTTGTAGCAAGTAAACAGATCACCAAACAATATTTATTATTTAAATATAATAATTTATTTTATATACATAATTTAGCAATTATTGTATTTAACTAAATTTTACTATTTTTGATTATTATATTTTAAAATAAATATTTTAAACATGGAATGAACAACCAAAAATAGTTTAAAAACACAATTCGTACTTTATTGCGCCGCCTCAGTATTGAATCCTTTGAAACATTAACATCATTAATGAATTCTATTCTACATCAACTTGTTGACCGCTTTGCATGATGGAGCCTTGTCATGTACTGGTTAGTTCAAATTTCCACCATAAAATTTCAATTGAACTGAGATCTGAACATTTCCTGTTGCAAGCTGAATGATCACCCTAAAAATGAAAATGACCTATTTTCTATTGATGGAATGAGCAAATAGTGATTCTCATTTCCCCCTGGCATCAGTGGCCATCTCAGCGACACAAGGTTATCTCAAGACTAGTAATATATGTACTCACACACACACACACTGTGGGAGAAAACTGGAGTAACCTGCATAAACCCACGCAGACACGGGGACACGCAGACCCCACACATAAAGGACCCAGGCCACTCCACCCTGGGGTTGAACCCGGGACCTTCTTGCTGGGAGGCCCCCCCTGGTACCTTACTTGACATGCAACCCATTTCAGAAATGTGTGGAAAAATCAGATCATCTTCATATTCTTATTTTATATCCTATATGAAAAAACTCTAGAAAAAAACTTCTGCGTCATCTCACTAGTCAGTGAAAATTTGTGATTCAGGTGCTGCATATCACCATCATCCAATGATCCATACTCCATGATTGCTTATTTGCAGCCCACTGTAACCTTGTTTTCAACTATTTAGGTGTTAGTGATTTAGATTTTTTCTTTAATTATAAAGAAAATTAAAGAAATATCTTTATTATATATAATATCAAAATATCTTATAGTTCAATTGCAAACACTCATTATTCCATTTACTATTGTGTAGTTTGTATTTTCTATTTCTGGCATATTTCAGCCACAGTGGATATGATTCACATATTAGACCTGGTTGAGGTTTTATGTTTAGTGCCCTATAGACTGTAACCCTCCCTTTGGTGCTGGCACTAAAAACAGTGGCTGAGCACTCACATTTGGATATTTTAGAGAGTTCAACTTACTTAGTAGTCAAGACAACTGCACAGTCTTGTATAAATCTATTATAAATATTATACTACATGCGGCACATATATATTAGCAGACATGCACGCATCCACACAATACCTCACAGAACACAGTCAGTCACTGTCAGTTATTTTCCACATACTTAATATAAAATGTATATCATACAAATGTAATTATTCATGTAAATCATTGTTGTACCTCTTCCAGCCTGTCGAGGCCATCGTGGAGCTTGCGTTGGCGGTCCAGGGCCAACAGCCAAACCTGCTGCCACCGGGAGCAGAGCTGGTTGAGTCGTGGGTTTCCTCCAGTTACCTGCACAGCTTGTTGCTGCTGTTGTTGCTGTTGTTTACCTGGTGGGGAAAAAGCAAAATGTTCAAATTGCATTCAGCACTGCCCACAGCTCAATTACACATCATTTATGATGTCATACTTGGATGTAAGTAATGAATGAAAATATGACATGCTACTTACGGACACCTCGTCTCTCAGCAAGGCTCTGGGTCTCTGCCGGTTTTCTCTTGTAGGTCTTTGTCACTTTATCCACGTCAGGCTGTTTACGCGTCATTTCCTCCATGAAAACCTTTGAGAGATATATGAACATGTTTATTACTTAAAGTGAGCTCAGTTAGTATACACACACACACCGAGTAGCTTATTGGGAGCACAATACTAATACTGGTTAGAACCACGCGCTACTCTCAAAACAGCCTCTCAAATCTTCTCTAAATATTTGTGGCATGCGTTCCATGGGATGAACAGCCTCTGAACAACCACAAAAACATTCCTTTGAGATTCTGCTGAGTCAAGACACGTCAGATTTATCCAGTATGCAGGGTAGGTCCCCATCTCCTCAGTGGGAAGGTTTTGACATGGTTGCAGTTACTGAAGGTTTTGCAAGTGCAATTACATGCTGCGTATTCCCTGTTCTATGCCCCAAAGGTGTTTTATTTCAATCAGATCCATCAACATCTCATGTCCAAGAAACAAATTTGAAACAAATTTTGCTTTGTGACCCATGCTGTGCCAAGTAATCCATGTCAAAACCATAACACCACCTCCACCAGCCTGGACTGGTAACACAAGGCAGATTGTTTGCTGGAGTCAAATTCAAACCTGTGTTTCAACAAAAATCAAGATTCATTAGACCTGGCTACACTTTGCCAGTCTTTGTCCAATTCTGTTTAATGTGTGCCCACTTCAGCCTCAGCTTTCTGTCCGTGGCTGAATAGGGAACTGATGTGTTACTTGGCTGTTGTAGTACTTACACCTCAAGGTTTGATGTATCAAAGTCAAGTAGTTTTTATTGTCATTTCAACCATGACAATATGTCCTGTGCAGTACACAGTGAAATAAATAACATTTCTCCAGGACCAAGTTACATAAAACAATAGATTACACAATAAAACATAAGTGCAAGTGCAATAACGCAATACAATTCACGATAAATACACAAAGACCGTATATTATAAATAAGCAAAACCAATCCAAGACAATAAACAATAAAATACATGGAGGAGAACAGTGAAGTTAGCTCCCTAAATAGTGGGAGCAGCAAGGTGCAGTTGTGAGCCTATGGAGTAAATTTAAATTGTAAACATTAGACACTCTAAACACCATAATCTGAATTGTAAAAGCAGTACTAAAATTATCCAGTTGATTTAACATTAGCAGTAGATGTGTGGTCAGTTTTTTAAAGGTGAGGATATGTGTGTGTGTGTGTGTGTGTGTGTGTGTAAGTGAGTGTGTGTGAGTGAAAGTGAGAGAGAGAGTGTGAAATTGTGTTCAGTCCAGTCATTGATTTGAACATTTGTTCACACCAGACTCAGGAGTCTGATAGCTTAGGACAGTTGGAGGGTAAAGTGTGTGTGTGAGAGGGGTGTATTGCGCATTGTGGGATGCTTTTATGTTTACTATGATTGTGTTGACAGGACCTCTTTGTCAGCTCAAACCTGTCTGACTGTTTTTAATGGCTTTTCTAATCAATGTGTCATTTCTGTCTGTAGAACTGATGCTCACTGGATGTTTTCCCTTTATTGCACAACTTCTGTTAACCTCAGGTAATTCATGTGTGTAAAATCCCAGGATTACCAGTAACAGAAATACTAAATCCAGCTCACCTTCTACCAGCAATAATAGGAGGATCAAAATAACTGAGATTTCATTCCTTTCTGATGGGTGAAATGAACATTACCTGAAGCAGCTTTCCTTGCAAAACTGTATGCACTGTTGCCATGACTGGCTAATTAAATAACAGCATGAATATGTAAATGTACGGCTGTTCCTAATTAATTGCTCAGTGACTGTAAACATAATTAGTCAACAGTATTATATATTATTCATATGGTTCATAACTGTCATATAGAACAATATAGTATAACACAGCCCATGGCTAAGTATAGGCTACTGAAACACCCACCTGGTGCTCTGTGATCAGAGTTTTTAGTTGAATGATGTCCTGTGGGAGGGGCTCAGTATCACGCTGGACTAATGTGGTCTCTGCATATTGTAGCCATGACAGTAGCTCTTCCAGTAGTGCTGCATTGCTGAGCAGTTCAGCAAGAGCTGTCTCCAGACGCTGCTCGTGCTGTTTAGCCCATGTTAAAACCTGCAGAGCAGTCAGAATGAATGAGTTAATCTCACTACAGATAACAGCAGAAGTCTGTACTACAGATGTGGTATTTACAGTCTTTAATTGGCCACTTTTACAGATTGCTGTCAAAGGGAGTTAATCAAGTTTGCAGATTCTAAATCTGGAGGTTAACGTTAAAACATTTGAAATTTAACGTTAAAACAAGCTTACTTGTCTAATACTTCCTTTTTGATTTTAGAAATTTTTGCAAGCGACTGTGCTGCATGAACAGAAACATGAACTCACTTAATGAAGTGTATTATATTAAATTGGAAAAAGGTCCAAAGATACACCTGGGTACACCTGTTCAACTGAGAATTAACACAAATATCATGTAAATAAGAATCTCCTTATTGAATCTCCTATACAATGAATTATGACCGTTCTGAATGCAAAAGGGAGGTCAACCGAGTACAAGCAAGGTGTACCTAATAAAGTGGCAGGTGAGTGTTCATCATGCCTGAATACCTGTAACACTGATTATGCAAGATCGTTTGTTCTATTCTCATATATAAAGGATAACATGAGTATCTCTGTTACTCTACCTATTCAAAGCGGGCTCTGATGATAGTGATCCAGTGCTTGATGGTGGTGATACCGTCAGGATGACACACTGCCAGTATGGCCTCCCCCATACCTGCTGCTTTATTAACGTCTATTCTCTGCTCTTCTACAGTTTGCATGAAGTCACGGTGTGTGAGTAACAGGGCCTGCAGGGTGTCCACCTCTTCTGGCAGGACGCCACGGAAACGCAGGGTTTGTTCTGCATCAGAGAGCCATTCCAGTATCATCTGAACTGCCTGTCGGAACTCCTCAGCCTGTGCAAAGAGGTTTAACAAAGAGGTTTAACAAAGAGGTATAAACAAAGAATAGAATTCCATGCATTTTATACTATGAATATTAATTATACTACCCTAATTATCAAAAACTCTTTTGTCTTACTTGTTTAAGAGCCTGCTGGAGGCGGGTCTGTTTGGAGACAGACAATGCACAGACAGTATCCCAGCGATTGCTGAGCTCCTGCAGTTGGACTTTAACCCACGCGGTGTCATCCCGGCCTGTTTCCATTAGCTCCCGAGCAGAGCGCTTCAGTGCCTGTATGTTACTAGTCCTCTTTCCCAGCTCCTTTTGAAAGGCCTGGAGAACAACAAACGATAGTTTATATACTTAGTCAACATGCATCTTTATTCATATAGAGTACAGTGACAATTACAATTAAAGTGACAATTAAAGTCTTAAGCCACAATTACATTTGTATTTTAGCAATGGGACCATCTATTAAATGCAAACATTTCAAAATTCAAGATTCATCATCCCACAACGCTCCATATTTGTCACTACATATCTTTCAATAGTCTTCATTGAAATCGTTGGGAGCTTTAGCATATTTTAGACATTTCACCCTGTTCCCCTTCTGAAAAAATGGTTCCTTGGCTGCTACCCTTCCAAAAAACCCAACCCTGATCAAGCTGCCAGATGATGCTATAGCTCAGGTATAAGTGGAGGTCACTGATTACTTGCCATTTTAGCCTTTTTTATTTTCCTAATAAAGCATACAGATCTCCAGTATTTCCAGGCTGCGTTATATATAAAGAGACTGATAACTAATATATATGGTCTGTACATCATTGCTAAAACAATGGTATATACACACTGTATATTCTATTGAGGGTCTAGGAATTTCACAGTACTGTATTTTCTGGAGTACTAGAGATTCCAAATCATGTATACCTTATGAGAATCCATAAGGTTAGAGACTAGATCTAGATCTCCATGAACAGGCTGGTCTTCAGCCAGCTGAGGCTCCACACGGTACAGCCAGTCCACAAGAGCCTGCAGGGCCTCTGCAAACTGACCTGAGAACAGCAGAGCCTCCTCCAGCTTGTGCTGCCTAAGATAGATTAACATTACACGTTTTTAATATTTGAACTATTTTTTTTGTACACATACCCATTCAAAATTGAATCAGTTTCATCGTTTTAGATGCTTTTTACCTTTCAACGCTCTTCCCACACACAGTGTCCCACTTGTCCCGAACCTCTCCAAGGAGGTTGTCCAGTTTCTGTGTGTCAGCTGGAAGTGTAGCCTTGTCTCTCATGGCTTTCCCAGAGCGCACTGTGGTGTCATACACTGGCTGCTTGGAGCCAAGAGCTTTCTGAAACTCCTACAGTGAACATGACCAAGAGCTTAAGTGAGAATCAGATATATCATAGTTAAACATTTCAGTATGGTAATTAAATTACAGAAAGAAACATGGCCAGTGATGTTGCTTCAGATCTAGAGACCAGAGTTTCACCCTACATTGTCTTTGGCAACTGCCATCTCTAAAGTCTCACAGTCTGTGTGTGTGTGTGTGTGTCCTTACTTGGACTGTTGCCCAATCTATGGTTGGTTTTGTGCTGCTGCTAATTATGTAATAACCCCCACTAGTTAGATTAACCAGGTAAAGTGAGTTAATCAATGTATTGAGGATGGTAATAGTTCCAGTCTTACCCAGATGATGGCACCAGTGAGCACTCATTCTAAACACTTGCCAAATATGTCTGTAGTCATGGGTATTTTTACTTGTTCGGTAACTCAGTTTGGACTGATCTAGACTGTTTGAAGGTGATTTTTTTAGAAACCTTGTTGCCCCCCTTTTTCTAGTGCTTATTTGTAACAAGCTGTAAATGCCGCCCGTGAGAGTATGTGACTGTCCTATTGGTAGTAGTACTCCTTCGTCTATCACTATCAGTGACTATGAAGTATATTCTTTCTTCCCTGCAACTACACTGCTCCAAAAATTATATTTCATATTTGTAAATATTATGTTGTCTATCAATTAATTTGAGCTGTATCATAACATCGTCTTATGTTACAACTTTCCCCTTAAACAGGGATATAACAGTACATAACAGTATATTTTATAATTACTGTGAATAACAATTTAAGCTTAAGCTTAGGCAGTTTAGGCTTGCACTCACAATCTCAGCTGTATCTGTGATGCATTTAATTATCCTTTGTACACAGATTTCCTGTGAAAATACATTTTATATTTACATTGCAGTAGCACAAAAAGACTATGTGACTATTGTAAAATCTGGTCAATGTCCATTTTGTTCAACAACCTGTTCAACAGAACTTTTAAACACCGTCATTAAACACTGCACAACTGTGTAGTAAGTCAGGAAGGACAGGTAAGATACTGTGTGCTGTGCCCTATTAACAAGTCTCTGTGACTACCTAAAAAAAATAGGTGTGGTTAGAGGACAGTTTATGAGTCTATAGGTAAGGCAGATCATTACTTGCAATTAAAATAGGTTCCATGGCTCCAGTAGAAAAAATGTTGAAGCAAACAATGATTTTTATTTGTACCTTATGTTTAACAAGCTGCACTTTGATTTTGTCCGGCTCATTGGAAATCTCCAGTTCTGAATCCAGCCTGTTCTCTGCCTCTTCAAGCCAGTCCATCAGCTTCCTCCAGGCCTCATGGAACTGAACAAGCAAATATTTATGTTATTCATTCAGGATGTTTTTATTGAGTGACTTACAGTCCCAAGCAATTGAGAATTTAGGGCCTTGATTAAGACGTATGATATTACTCAAGTACCTTATTCACTGAGCAACAACAGCGGAAACCATCCCAACCCTTTCAGCCCTGAGTCAGGCTACAAAATCTCTGATTTCATTATTTTTTTTTTAATAATTTAGACTCATTTTGAAAACTGCACTTGCATACAACTAAAAATCTTTTAAAAATACATATATTTTTGAATATTGCGATCTTCTAAACAAACATACTGTACATAAATATTTTAGCTTCATTAAAATAAATTCAGGGCAGATGGTAAAAATCATTTTGAAAAATGTAAAGAGTATAAGAGAAGTAACAGATAACATTACCTGTTTGGCTCTTTTGCGAGCTTCATCCAGGTGTCGCCCCCTGTCCAGAGATCTATGCACCAGCTTGTCCCACCGAGCCTGAACACTCAGCAGCAGGTTCTTGATGAGCACCACATCTTGTTTGAGGCTGGCAAAACGCAGCTGAGACCCCGCTTTCTCCAGTGCCAGCACCTGCTCCCGATGTGTGTTGACCTCATTTACAAACACCTGAGAACCACCACGGCAACAAAAAACAGCACAATAATACACATCTGTAAATGTAAAAGATATTAATATCTATTTACAGTGTCCGCCTCAATTATTGGCAACCCTGGAAAATACAGGAAAAAATGAGTTATAAGAAATTCACCTGTTGGGTAATTAGCTTAATCCTGCAGTGAAAATATTTGAAAATTGAATAAAATGAATTTAAAATAAGGAAAAACAGCGTTAATCAAGACAGTTTTAACAAAACCACATGTACCACAATTCTTGGCACACCTACAAAGTATTAGAAACAAAATATATATGAAGAATTTTCACATTTATATGTTACTATATATTTTTATATAGCTATGTAAGTTCAGTGTTTAGTTACATTTTAAGCAGCATTACATGACACCCTGTTCCATGTATAAATATATGAGGTAATGCAAGTAAAATCTATGGAGTTCTGCTTCCTTCTGCCGAGAAATTTAAAACATGACCTCACTGAATCTTGTTTTTGCCATGGTTATATCAAGTCAAGTCAAATTTAATTCTATAGAACTTTTTTAAAAGTAGAGCATTGTCTAAAATTAGCTTTGTAATTTTAGATTATCTTCTAATATCTAGGGCCAATCCCAAATTGAGCAAGGGAGACAGTGAAAAGGAAAAACTCCCTAAAAGTTATAAGGAAGAAATATCTGCCATCTGCATATCTGAATATCTTGCCAAAGTAATCTTAAGAGGATTGGAGTGATTCTGTAAAGAGGACTGGACTCAAGAACCCTGTTCTGTATTCCTCAACCTTATAAGATGTTACAAGAAAAGAATAATTGGTATCTATGTCACCAAATTGAGGTTATACAATGTATTAAATATATATTTTAAAATTACAATTTTGTGAACTGTGTATTTTACCTTGTGCTCATCTATTTGGAAGAGGACAGTGTCAAGGATGAGGCTGGGTGGCTGGGCCATGTTCAGAGTCTGCTCTGCCTGTGTCAACCAGTTGATGGTGTCCTGCAGTGAGGACTGGAAGCCTGTAGCCAGGGAAACAGCTTCCTCCAGCTTCGCCTGACCACAGACCAGTGAAACAGGTGGTGAGAACCAGATGGCTACACAATGACTCATTAAATAGTGATTACATTTAGAGTTGTTCTACAAGTTCTTCACTCACACTCCTGTCGTCCATCTTTGCATTCAGACTGGCCCACTTGTTTTGGAGCAGGGCCAAGTTTTGCTGTGTTTGGGTGGTTCCAGGGCTAGCGTCCTCTCCTCCTCTGGCCAAAAGCATAGACTCTCCCTGATCCAGCAGCCGGTGGTACTGCTCAGCACGCTGTGTTAGCTGGGTCTGCAGATCCTGCAAAAAAAAAAAAAAAAAAAAAAAGGAATTA
>JAUZSV010173412.1:0-13077 GCA_034780495.1 Parotocinclus cesarpintoi | reverse complement strand
TGCCTCTTCTGTGCTAAAGAGGCTGTGCTTATTACCTTGTGCTTTTTGAGGGGTAACTAAATGAATGCCTATCGTATACAGTACACAAACATTTTGTTTGAAGTGCGACATGAATAATGCCTCAGTCTACCCACGGTAACGTTCTGGATGTGGCCAGACGGGCATTAGTGCAGAGCGTGGGACTGAGGTGGTTTGTATTTCCACCTTGTGAGGGAGAGTTTGCACGTGTGGAGGAAAGGACCAGAGACAGCACATTAAATCTCCTCTTTTGCCAACCGAGCTGTTGAATGGTACTTCAAAGTCGGAGTGCAGTGGTGCTAATCACCCACAGTCGGACACAGGTTTGAAGTGTGATCAAAGTATGGCCTGCACTGATAGATGGGCTAGATTCAGTTCACTGGTTGTCAGGAGACCAGGAAGTGTGTGAGCATGACAGAGGATCTAAGGAACTCACAGAAAGGGCAAAGAAAGCAATTACTCCTACATAGCCCCAAACATTCTGGTGTACTATCACAGATACGTCTGTTCAAAAGTTCAGGACATGGGTACGGGTGGTCGGGGAAAGTCTCAATAGATCCATTTTAGCATATTAATTATCATGTCTTACTTAACGGTGGACTGATTCATTTCCATTAATAGCTGGAACTGGATTCGCGATATTGACATGATCATTCGAAAGTAATTTGCAACCTTTAGCAGACGCCTTTATTCAGAACATCTTGATCTCGTTTAGTTTGAGAGGATATGAAAAGGCTAAATGCACGAGTGGAAGGCTGATGGTTTTAGGAGGTTGTACCTCCAACATGGTGAAGGCACCAGCTTGATATTGAACATCAGCAGTGTACTTTGTTCGACCGACTACACTCTACTAGCCCAAATGCTGCATTAGCCAAGAGTCCAAGAAGCTTAACAGTTAACAATAGTTAAGTCCCAAGTCACTGTGGAAAAATTCAAGCAAGTCTCAAGTCATTCAAATGATTATGCCCTAACTTGCTAATGTTCTGTTAGCCAGTGAGCATTAGCTTAACAGACAGTCACTTACCTCTCTCTGTGGGCTTTAAAGTTTGAAGTTGTGGTGGTCGTGTGGCTGATTTTGGTACTGCAAACCCTGCACGTTGCTGTTCGCTTTTTGGTAACTTGTGTACATATATCCTCTCAGTATGTACAAAATACAAACATTTAATAAAAAACGTAAGTAATTTCGAGTTTTCTGTGCCAAGTCTAAGTGAAGTCTCAAGTCATGAATACCAAGTCAAGTCGAGTCTTTTATCAATGTTCAACAAGCAAGTCTCAAGTCCTTAAAATCGTTACTCCTGTTCATAAATAAACTCTAGTGCTGTAATGATGACTCGAATGGCATCAGTTTAACCAAAGTTCTCCTCTTTCTGTTTAAGCTTCTTATAAGTAAAAAGTAATGTAAAAATGACGACATTTCTTTTTGGATCACATGTCCATCATTTCTGTAGTAGAGTTACACCAGTGGTAATCGAGTGAAGTTTGGTGTTATTAGGTCATTGTTGGGGGGGGGGGGACAAAAAAATAAAATAAAAATAATAATATATATATATTTTTTCTTTGAAATAGAAATACCTTATGTTTTCTACTAATCTGGGTTTTTGAAAAATAACTTTTGTCCTTCTTTTTCTGTAGTATATATTCTAAACATGTAAAAAAAAAACTTAATTTACATTTAGTCAGAAAGCAGACACAAATCGGCTTCAGTGTTCATAAAACATGGAACTACTTCTGTCCGTCTATGATGTTCCCTTCAAGCTCTCGGGTACAGAGGGGTTCAAATCCTATGAAAACAGAGATTTTTGATCTGCGGACCCACTTATTCACTTCGACCACTGTATTCGCGCTTCGACCTTTTCTAGTGGGCCTGCTCTGACGATGCTTGTTAACAGATTATATCATTGTGTTGTTTAGAGTAACCAATGAATAAGAGGGTATTCTGGATGATGAGGGGTTAAATATTTAAGTGAATTGCCTTTGGGTTAAGTTAAATAGTTCTGGTAACCTCAAACACCCCAAACCACGCCCTCCACACCCATTAAACTTGATTAGCAGGACATGTTAGTTTCCATGCTGCTGTTTTATAGTCATGCTTTACCAGCAGTCGTTATTAGAACCCTTACTGTTGCTACAATACTCAAGGTCACTTTTCCTGGATGCTACATTACCCTTCTGTTGGATTCACAGTTGCGTACAGCACAAAACCGCTTTAATGAGCCTCTTTTAACAAAGAAACAAAGCCGTTTATGTCATTTTATGGTTTTGTTGCATTTTTATAGTTTGCAATTTATACCCTCACTGTAATTTAAACCAAGGTGAAGTTTTTAATCTGAACAGTTTTCTTGTTTTCAGTATTAATAATTGATAATTTGTCACATGATGGAAAATCAGTTACATAGATCAGCCGTAACATGAAAACCACTGACAGGTGAAGTGAGTAGCACTGAGTGATGCTCTGGGTTCTCCTGAGAATCCTCAGATACTTTAGTTTATGTGCTACTTCGAACCGTACCACCTACCTGAACATTGCTGCTACAAAAGTCCAACTACAAATACAACAATGGTACTGAGCTTTTTGTCACACTACAAACATTGTTCAGGAATGGTTTGAGGAACCATAATAAAGAGCTCAACGCGTTTCCTTTTCTTCCAAATTCTTAATCCAGTCGAACATCTGGTTAGATGTGCTAGGCAAACAAATCCAATCTATGAAGGCCACACCTTGCAACTCAGAATTTAAAGGATCTGCTGCTAATGTCTGGGCGCCTGATACTGCAGAACACCTACAGTGGTTTTATGGAATCCCTGCTTTGATAGGTCAGAGCCTTTGAGATACGAGAGGGATCTCCAAGGGATCAGGCATTGGTTTTTATCTTACACCTGATTGGTGTACGTCTATGACCTGTAAGACTTGCTTTTTTGTCTGGTTGCACAGGTATAGTTAATGCCCCGCTACTGTATTTAGAAAGACCATTAACAGAAACCACGTTTCAATCAGAGTCTTTAATTGTGATCGTAAAAAGTTGCATAAATAACAAAGTGAAACTGACAACGATCCTACTGAACACTTGTGCACTGTGCTGCCATAGAATCCATATTTCTTTCTCCCTGATACAGTTAATGCAGTACAATGGAAAACCCAGACTGGGATTTCTCCGCTTACACAGCAACTATTTCACTCCTTTATTGCACATTACATCATATTTTTACCAGATCTCTACCTCAACTGTTTGCACATCACGTCCCAAAACAATTTGCTGCTATTAATCAATTGCGCTGTTCTCCTCATAAGCTGCACTTCTATGCACCTCCTCTGTAATGCTAAGACTATTATTTAACCCATTGATATCATAACTTCACCACGGCTCTTCTTTTAGTTCGTTTTCCGCTTTTCGTATTATATTGTGCTACATCTAGCTTTGCACAATTTTTTAATGTGTTTATGTATAAGGTGAAAGAGAAACTGTACTTTAATTCTCCTATATGTCTGAGATAATTCGTGACATTGACAATAAAAAAAATCCTAAAATCCCAGAGTGTTCAGGTCCAGTACCGCCCTACTTTGTTTGTTTGGTAACACAGTAGCACAGCTGATGTGAAGGAGTTGATGACCAACAACCCAAGAACAAATGTTTGCCAAAAAAAACATGCCTGATGCTGGTCAATTTTTTTCTGAAGCAAACATATGATACTAAACTAAAATTTTTAACAATTCTATTTATAGCTTACTGAGCAGATATGTTTCTAATGCCAGAGTTTCTCTGATGAAGAGAATTCGTAAAAAGATTGGAAGCTCATTGTCGTGTTCTAGATACCAGTTTGTTATAATCTGAGCGTAGTGTTATTTTGATGGAAGTATCCATCAGAAATGGTACATTGTGATCATGGAGGGATGCACATGGTCAGCAACAATACTCAGGTAGGCTGTGGTGTTTAAACAATGTTCAGTTAGTTAGTTTTATGAAAATATTCTTCACATGATTACACAAGGCATGGTGGATCTGCGCCTTCATGTTGGTTGCACCAAATTCTAAAGAAATTAAGAATCATCAGACCAGAGCCATGTTCTTGTATTACCCAATTTTGGTGAATCCTTGTGAGTTCTGACCTCAGTTGGTTGCTGCTGCAACCCATCTGCTTAAAGTTTCAACATGTTGTGCATTCACCTAAGCAGTTATGCATACCTCAGCTGTAGCAAGTGGAAGTGGTTTTTATTTATTTATTTATTTAAATTGAGCTGTCTGTCAACTTGTGCTTCAGCTTCCTCCAGAGAAGTGCCAGCAAAAGGATATTTTCTCTTTTTCTCACCATTCTCTGTAACACTAAAGTGCGTCAAAATCCCAGTAGATCAACAGTTTCTGAAATACTTGGACCAGCCCGTTTAGCACCAACAACCATGGCACATTTAAAGTCGCTTAAATAACATTTATTCCCCATATTCTCCCTTTGGTGGGTGATGGTTTGAACTTTAGCAGCTTGTCTTGACCAATGTGAGTGACTAAATCGATAGTTAGTGTACCTAATAAAGTGGTATATTATTATTATTATTATTATTTTGAGGACGCACAGAAGACGGTTGATATATTTACGTTTTGAAACTTTGGTAAAACCTTGCCAAAACCAAATGTACAAAGTATGTAAGTTTTTTTTTTTAGCACGAAGTGCTAAGGTTTTTTTGTTTTTAATATTTCAATATAAATGAGGTGTTTTTAAACTGCAAATGAGTTTAAAAGCCATAATAAATATTGTTTTGCCTTATCTGCTCTAGTAGGTGTGCTGTAACCCCTTTCTGTTGTACCCACCCCACTTCACGACCAAGCCTGCCACCTCAATTCTTCAATCCCACCTCAATTGCCTTCTTCAAATAAGCTTTGACACCTTCATTCCACCTTGTGTTCAGCACCTGAGCTGGCTGATCGATAGCTTTTAAATTACTCATTTATCTCCTCCCAGAAAGTTCAATAGACTCGCCGTCTAAATGGTATACGCTAGATGTTTGCTTTGTCAGGGCTAGAAAGCTTTCTTTTTTCTGCCCCCCCCCCATAAGCACAGACATGTGTCTCATCCTGTTGTTTGAGGTCTCTGTTTTTCATCTCGCTGATGCCCGGCTCCGTTTCCGCCGCTCTCAGTAGCCGGGAGGTGTGCTAGCTGACCTCTTGTGACCCCTAGCCTTTCTGCCATTTCTCTAGAGAGAGGTAGCAATCTGCAGCTCGGGTGAATCTGAATGGATTGAAGCCTGCCTCTCCTGTCCTTGAGTTAATTCTGCAGTGTCACTCTGCTCTTGAGGAGGAAAGGGGGAGGACGTGTTATACTGAAGCTGAAAGGTGCTCTCGGTTGCCAGAGGGACTGCGCGACGAGCCGAGCCTGTGGGAGAGAAGAGAAATAAAAGCTAGTCTATAGATGTTTTGCCTCTTGAGATGGGGGAGGTAATTGAATTGAGCCAGGGGAACTACAGATTTGCATATGCACCCTCTCGGTTCCCTTTCAGCAGTGCATGCTGGGTAGGTTGGTGCTAGGTCAGCAGAGGAGGAGATGGTTTACTAGATGTGGCCCTGTGGGCTCCTGCTAGGGATGAGCATCTCTCCTTTCTTCTCTTTCCCCACTGTGTGCTTTACTCTCCTGCTTATTGCTGCTTCATAAATCCTGAATGGCAAGCCCACAGGGGCAGGCCAGAGACAGGTCAAGGTTGAACTTGAACCCTCAGCTGCAGGAACCTTGCTGAGAACCCTGAGGCATTTCTTATGGACATGCACTTGGAGTTTGTTCAACAGTCCGAATGTTCAGGCCACAAGTCAAAGGGGGAGTTATAAGGTTTTCTTGTTTTGTTCAAAAAGTGTGAGTAAAGTTTCTTGGGTAATGTGATGTATCTGTATACAGTCGATTCCAGTTAATGGGACCGCATAGGGACGCGATCATTTTGGTCCTAAGTTAGAAGACGGGACGTGCTATGTAACATATTAAATGTTTGTTAAACTCTTATTGTGCGATTTACACGTATAGTGAACGTACAAACAAGAACTACTTTTGCTTACCAACTTTGTTCATTGAAAAATACATTTGCAAACAAGTTTGTTGAAACAATCTACAACACAATGTATAGGTACTCAGCATGCGAAGCATAATACGGTAAAAAAACAAGTTCTTACTAAATTCCAGTCAACATTTGATGAACTTATCCAGTGTGATCCGACGCGCTTTTGCTGTGGCTAAGTGGCGACTTGATTTGTCTTTTTTTTTTGTAGTAAATGGAAATGTTAGGCAAAGACCTGTAGGTGGCAGTAGAGGGCTGGGGAGAAACTCTGGAGTTTTCGGGTAGTGATGCCAGAGATTAAGAGCTTCTTCATGGATATTACATACTGTACACGTTCTTTGGTTTGATTAAGCGGAATTTTGGTCCAAATGAGCGAATAACATTACACGTATATAATAGGATTTGTTTCGGTACTTCAGGATTTGGTCCGAATAAGTGGCTGGTCCCATTAGCCAGTGGTCCAATTAACCGGAATCAACTGTATTTTATATGTAACAGAAATTATTTCTGTGTATATCGTTCTTACATGCAGGTAAGATAAAGAGAATGTGCTATTATGGTTATTTTAGTGTGTCTTCTGTGAGGTTGATATATTTGGACTTCCTTGGGTTTGATCATGAGGGGGCGCTGAAAAGTGAAAAGTGATTTTGTTTATCATACACATGTACTGAATGTGGGAACATCAGAACATTGAGAGAAATCGAGAGTATGTGCGTTTGGGAATTTATTCCAGAGTGGAGGTTTGGTCCTTGAGTTGATAGGGCTCATAATTTTTCAGGGTACCACAGGGTAGAATTGTGACACCCAAAGAAAGACTGCCTATAGGCTGCAATGACAGGGAAAACGCTGGAAAAGAAACAACAGACTAATTTTCAAAATGGCATCTGCCAAAAATGAGACACCTAAAATGAGTCTATGAACTAAACATGATCCCCTAAACTGAAATAAATATTTGTTTCTTTCTTTCTTGGATACAATTTAAACATGTTCCTTCAGGTCTTTTCTTTACCCCTTTTCTAATGATTTATTTTTGTTTAGTTTACCACCTTTGCTTTTGGAATATCCTCTTCTTTTAGAACATCTTCCAGTTTCACTTCTTAGCCATTGCGATCTTACTTTCCATGTTATCTCGTTCCTTATCAACTTTGGTTCTTTAAACTCTCTCTTTTGGATGAAAACTCGTCCAAACTTTCTAGACCATCCTTTCTGCTTTGTCTCTAGGCTTTCTTTTTAGGATTTATTAGCGTTCATTGCTGTCTTTCTTTTGTTCTCTTTGTCAGATAACCTCACACACCCACACACAGACACACAATGCCCTAAAGCTACCCTTCTACAAAAGGTGCAGCAATAACATTGTCCATTTTATTCCCTTCTCTTCAGGCATAAGATGCTTTGGCTGATTGGCAAAGGATTCTGGGAAATGTAGTTTCCACAAGCATGACTATTCATTTTGCATATGCAGAATATGCAGAATATGCATTCTAGCTTTATGCCACCTTCTCTGGTCAGAGGCTGTGGTGTAGAGCTAGTTGGTAATGAGTAGAGACTCAAGGACTATGAAGAATTAATATTAAACAGCATGTTTCCATTTGGATTTTAAACACCTACAGACCTCGCATTCCTTGTGTAATCTGGAACAATGTTCCCTGGTTAATAGCAATACTAAGCCTTTGGAAAAACAGAAGGCCTATTTCAGATATGCCCATAGTATTTCCTGAGATTAGCAGCCAAACCGTTGTGTGATAAAGAAAAGCATGGTAATATAATCAGATGTTTTTCCTGGTTTAGCTTCAGCATTGTGAACCAGCTGAGCCTTAATTGTAGGCGATCATAAACGGGAGTCGCTGTGTCACAACTTTTCCAATTCATTTCTGCTCAGCGCCTTGACACAAAAACATGTCAAGATGAAACCATAGCACCTCGAAGGCCTCGACACTGTAGAACAGCACTAACTGATCTTCACTGACCTGCTTTGATCCCTAGGCCAGCATTACAGGGTCATGGGGTGATCTAAGCCTGTTTGAAAGCATCTCCGAGATGCTGCCGACCTCGGGCCATAACAGACTGTGAGCTGAGATTGTACAAAGATGAAAAAGAAAAGACATGACAGTGAAGGGGATCAGAGTAGAATTAGTGGGGGAGTCTGGCATTTTCAAGGGGGCGACACTAATGCAATGGAATCATATTTTGACACCACCCAAAACGACCTGATCTTTGCTCACGGTTCAAGTCCTGCGTCCTGCTTGATGCAGGGTCCGCTCACAACCAAGAAGATGGGACGAGGGAATACTTTGCCCGACATGTCACATCGCCTGTCGTCAAAGACACGCAAGCAAGTCAATGCCAATTTAGAGAAACCAGTTAACCTAACACGCATGTCTTTGGACTGTGGGAGGAAACCGGCGTAGCCGGAGTAAACCCACGCAGACACGGGAAGGACATGCAGACTCCACACAGAAAACAGTGCTAAAGTGCAGTCAGTAATAACAGCAACTGAGAGGAGAACTATGACAAGCACTCAACCAAACTTATAAGCCACCATAACAGTCCTGCTTTTAATTATCTCCAACAAGCAGCCACAAACAAGACAGTTTTTATACTTACCCTCTTTGTAACACAGTTGCAAGTTCAATGTCAAATGTATTTCTATTTCACTTTTTACAAAGGACCATTGTCTCAAAGCAGCTTTACAATATTATATAAGCTTAAAAGGCCAATCACAAATTGAGCAAGCCTAGGGGGACAGTGGCAAGGAAAAACTCCCTGAATATAGAAGGAAAAAACCTTTGGAGGACCAAGACTCAAAAAGGGACCCGTCCTGCTTGGGTGCAGTTGCAGCTCTCTCTTGTTTGAATGGAAATTTTGCAGCCGTTTTTTATTCCACTTTTTGTGAAATTTAGATAAATTGCTTTCGAAGGCCACCTGAATCACCTGGGCTTTGGATTTGTGAAAACAATTACATAACACTCCACTGCTGCTTTGGAAACTGTGCAAGCTCTTGCTGGTGCACTTAGTTAGCTGGATAAATTCAGCAGACTCTGCCTGACTCCGAGAAATGAGAGAAATAAATCAGATTTATTTTCTTCCTGCAGCCATTTTTACGTTTAAAGAAGCATTTGGTGTAGGAACAAATAAGAAGTCCTTACCTAACCAAATGATGTCAAGGCAGCTGATTTTTCACTAATTAAAGACATTCTAACAGCAAGAGTCAATTAGACTGACATGCAAATAGATCCACCTGTATTCGTTGTTTTTTTATCGGCTGCCGACTGACACTGCCCTTAAGAGGTCGCGGATACTTTTTACCACCCCCGCCAGTGGCACCAGTGGTGAAAGATAACATTTTCTCCAGCCATGAACAACTAACCGACCTGACTGAGCTAATCTGGCCTCTTCCTCCAGCCCTATAAATCACTTTAGCTTGCACGGCGGGAGTTCATATGCGGCCGAATGCTTTATCTTGCATATTGACCCATAAGGTTTTCCACAGTAAACTGTTCTAAAGGATAAAAAGATTGCAGGTGCAGAATTTTTCACTTCTTTTTTGCCGGTGCGTAAACTCGGTTGCGTTCCACGCTGACAGTATATGTGATTTTGTCTCGCTGTGCTTCCATATTAAAATTCCACATGTTTGAGGCAGGCTTGTTTCCTCCTCTGGGGGCGTCTGTTTGAAATGGAAATTGCCTTAGTTAACTGAAGTGTGCCACACAGACAGCAGACCTCAGCATGTTGCCTTTTCAATGTCTCCAGGGCGGTCGGCTCACACCTGTCGTTACGCACAACCCGCCCGTTGGTAAACCTGATTGGAAATGGCAGAAATTTTAAAAAGACTGTTACACGAGATAAGGGTCAGGAGAAAATACACTACAAGTCTTGTACTTTCAGTTACAGCTTTACATTGATAAGGGCTTCACCAGGTTTGGAGTCGACCCTGGATGTACCCTGGAGTAAGTGGCAGTCCAGGGGGTCTGCTGAATCCTGGACTCAAGAAACTCCAAGGAATTGAAAAAAGTGTAATCTAATGGTGAGGGCACCAGTGGCTGGGTGTCATTAGGCATGCAGATGCAACTGGACTCAACCAAAGTGGATACCCACAGACTGAGATGTACAGAAGCAGAATGGAAAAGGAAACATCTTAGCTAAGGCAGAGCAGACACTGTCACTATCTGGACCGGCACATTATTAGATCTGGAATTGCCACTGATCAGGACCTGATGATGACATGAAGTCCTACTGATGCACCTTGGCGTTTGTCCTGATGCACATGTGGATGTTATTTCCTCCACTGAGCTCTAACATATGGAACCAGCGTCCTGTTGTACCCTGAATCCAAAGACCATGTCACTGTAAAGGGCTCAAATATTTCTCACACCTCCAGCTTAGTGGCCTTTTGAGGCCGTGGTCCCTGTTTTTGAACACACAACACACACAGAGTGTAGTAAAATACAAATTCCCTTATACTATCAGCTGTTAAATTATCAAGTACATCTTATCACACTTGACAGTTTACCAAAGACCCAAACAGGTGCACCTTTCTGGTTAAGGGTGTTGGATGCCTTTACTGTGCACCTATATTTAGGCCAGGACCTTACCCTGACTTACAAAATGGACCAAACATAGACCAGGAATTAAACAAGGACATTTTTGGACAACACTAAGGACAGGATAGAGAGACGCAGGAGACATAGGCAGGTATGAGATCAGGGAGGTGACCAGTGGCATCAAACCGGATGGGGTTATCAGTTAGTTTGGACTCAGTAACCCTTGGCACTTGATTGAGCTTTTGATGTTTCAGCTATTGATTCCTAGTTGTGTCTGATTCCACTCTTGAACAGGCACCAGCCATTAGCCAGATTCTGTGATTGTTTCAGTAAATCATTTGTTGGACCTTGGACTTGGACCTGTGCCCCTTAAACCATACTAGTAACTTCTGAGTAACCTCTGATCTTAGGATCTGCATCTGATCCTCCTGTTGACCACTCGGGCAATGCCAGTCTGTACACCAGCTTCCTTTCTGAGCCTGTCAACCCTGTCGTCGTTAATGCCGCTGCCTCCGTCCGGGTTCTTTCCCTTCAGTCCTGAGTTCTGTTCAATATGTTACTTGTTTACTCCCTAGCCCGTGTTTCGTTTATGTTTGTGAGTGAGTGTAGGGTTCCAACCTTTAATTACCTGGATGTTCTTCCGGTTCGGCGTCGCTCTGCTGGTCTCCATCGGTGGAGGTCGGTCCCACCAGAGAGCAGGAACTCCCTCCATCGGTTGGACATTAGGAGACAATGTGCCTCCAAGGACCTTTCACTGAGTACTCATTTTCGAATCTATTTGTTTTATAATTTAATTCATTTATTTTATTACTAATTTAAATTGTATTATTAATGTGTTATTAATTTAAATTATTTACCTAAATGTGCTATAATTCAATACACTTTTAAGTATTTATTTAATTAACATCTAGGCCAACCCTGAGTCTTGGTCCTCCCGAGGTTTCTTTCTACCATTTCCAGGGAGTTTTTCCTTTCCACTGTCTCCCTTGGCTTGGTCAACTTGGAACTGGCCTTTTAAGATATTTTAATATTGTAAAGTTGCTTTAAGACAATGCTCAGCTATAAAAAGCTCTATAGAAATGAAATTGAATTCAATTGAATTTGGTGGGTCCGATTGCGCTTCCATACGTGCACCATAAAATACAGTTTAAAGTTTAGTACTGTTGAGTAAAAATATCCAGCCTGCTCCAAAACTTGCTCCAACTGAAAGTTTTACCTAAATTCCCACCCCTGTGTTGAAGGACAGCCCGTGTAGGAGCAGACTGCCTCAGGTAGTAGTCAAAAATATAAAATGCCTTGAAGCACACTCCCACTGTGCCAAGCAATGTTCTTTGCTCCAAGGCGTATAACTGCTGAGATGACATCTGTCTGGAAGCACACACGTTCGAACCATCAAAAATTTCTCCAGCCTGTTGTTCCTTTGAAACATTTCTAGTGAATGATTCGTGTTGGGTGCAACATTTCTCTGGAAAGGTCTGGAACCTCCCTTCCCCCTAGCAGAGCCAATTGTTTCTTTATTTAATGCCTGACCTGAACCAGGACTCAAACCCGGGTTACTAGGGTGGTGGGCTACGATCTTGGATTGCTGTCCAATGTGGCGATGTATGGATATCCAAAATATCTCTCCACATAATCCCACCCTCCATTGGAGGACTTTAGTGTATTGAATCTTCAGATGTCGATATATTCGATTCGAGCTGCCCTTGTGATGACACTGCCTGGAAAGTGCTTTACCCAGCATGCATGCAGAACTTCAGCTGTGCTACAAACACACATACACACTCTGGAATAGGAAAGTGCTGCTCGGATCGAACACCAGTCTATCGCATGACCCTGTATCTGCACTGCTTGCCCTTCACGTTGCAAGCCCAGCCCGAGGTTCAACCCCAAGTCCTCAGGAGCTCTTGTTTCCAGCAGTTTGTTCCTACCACGTATGCTCAGTAGAAATAAGAAGACAAAAGGCTTTTAGCGTTTTTAATGCAGTGGCATTTACAAGCCTGAGCTCTTAGCACAACATCCTGGGTGCATTTGTACGACCTCTGGCTGTCAGCTCAATAGAACAGCGGAGATGCCAATGGAAGCATGTTCACGTCACTACACAGGTTTCCTGACATATTCAGGTCAGACTACATACTCAGCCACTTGTGTGCAGTTTGTTTCAGTCTTTATGCTGAACATGCAGCTTACTCTCAAAATCCCAACAATGGGTGTTTCACGATTTATTTCACGAGTAATCTCAGCACATTTTGGGAGTTACTGCGGCCCATGAACACTAAATCCTGGTCATGTGCATGGGAGGGCTTTTGTGGAAGAAGGCTGACAGTGGGGGAAAAGATATTAGAGGTAATAGTTTATTTTACAGCAATCTTACTATTGAGAAACAGTTGATTCCGGTTAATGGGACCACATCGGGACGATTAAACGAACATGCCCTATGTTACAAGACAGGACGTGCTATGTAACATATTAAATGTTTATTAAACCTTTATT
>JAUZSV010173411.1:0-20912 GCA_034780495.1 Parotocinclus cesarpintoi | reverse complement strand
ACATAAAAGTGTATAAGCTAAATATAACCTAACGTACAAAATCAGGACGTCGTCACACACACTGTACAGTCTGCATTAAGGTAAATTTAGGACACGTCCCACATATATGTATATATATATATATAATATATATAAGTTTTGCATACAGACATTGGAAAATGTTGTACCAGTTGCAATTTTTTATTAAGTCAGACATTGCAGTATCTTCTTTTTTGCAGCTGGTAATAAAATAATTTTCATTGTGATTTTTAAATTAGTAAGTGGATAACGGGTCATTTATTAGTTTTTATTTTCAGGTAAGGTAAAACATTAATTCATATTTATCATTTTAATTTTTTTTATTCCTCTTGTTTTCGTTGTGTCAAGTATTTTTCATTAACAAAATATAAACAATTATAGCTACTATTTTTTTTTTATTTATGATGGATATTCAATGACAGAAGAAACATGTCACTCTTTAAATAAAAAACATCCATAAAATATGTTTATTACCAGACTTTTACATAGTGTTTGTCATGAAATATAGGGCTGCAACTAATAATTATTATTATATTGATTTAATTTATCTATTTTTTGATTAGAATCAGTTGGTTTATTTGAATATATATAAAACTTTACTACCTTAAAAAGCTAATACATTGCTATATTTTAATGAAACATAAAGAATGCCTTTAAAATAATAACAGTTAATAAAGGTTTAATAGAGGTACTTACATAACACAATGTTCTGTTTTAAACAAAATGAAAATTATGATAGGACGTAAAAATGAAATATTTAAAAAAAGAAAAGTACTGATACTTAACCGAAGGATGAAAAATTGGCTCCAAATAAATAGGCACAAATAGTTACCTTCCTGTCTGCTGCATGTGTATTACCTTTTAAAGTTGAGTGAGCTTTGAAGTTTAACTTGTCTGTAAATTCACTATTTGAATTTTCACAAAAATCATTTCTTACATGAATTGAAGCACTTTTGGTCCGTTTACATTAATGCAGTGAGCGCATAAATATCCCTGAGGCACACAGAGTAATAATCACATTACCCCACTTCACTATACAAAACATTTCTCACCTGAAATGTTCTACTAACAAATATTCTAATAAAAGCTTCACTAACTCCAATCATGTAACAACTGTATCATAACATACCTTTCGAAGAACTGATGAACCTCGGTTCCAGAACTTCTCTCTTGTCTGAGGATGATGAGGCATGCTGCAGGGCATCCTTTAATGGATTGATTCTCCGCCGCATCACCAAACTGCTGAAATATAATGTTGTTAATTGGCTAATTGAGCAATAGTCATATATCGCAACAAAATTCAGTGTTCAGTCATTTTACCATGCACCAATGAAGGTAATTGAAATAAGTTATTTGAAGGTTATTATTGCAAAACTGCAAATCAATACCTATATTACCTAAAATGTGAATAAGAAACTATAATGACATGGTAATTTTCAAGAGAAAGACTTGTTTTGAAATGTTTAAGAACATTTGAAAACATTTTAAATATACTTATGCTGAATGTGCACATACATATTGCCAGTCATAATCAGAGCCATAATCACTGCACAGCTGCATTTTTTCTTATATTGAGCACAACTTCTCTAGTTCATCAGCTCATTATGAACTAATCATCATTATGAACTAATCATATTTGTAAGCTGAACCTGGTTGTTTGGTCCAGGAAATTGTAAACCCGTGCCTCATACAAATAAACTGCTTCATACAGCCTATACCCCTCCCAGGTTCCTTCTTGTGAACAGTCTATCACTAGCTAGTATGACTGTAACTAATTATTATTTTATCATCGATTAATCTGTTTATCACTTTTTCTAATGAATAAATTAGCTTTAAAATATATATAGATGCAATTTTAAATCAAACAAAAATTGAGTAAATATCGAAGCGATACAGCACCTATAATTTGATGTTTGTTTGCAGTGACAAGCGACAAACTTCGATATCCAGTAGTTTAAAGAAAAATTGTTTGGTTAAATTAGATAACATTAGCTTCCTAACCAACGTGCCTATATTTAGTTACCATTCATACCATTTCGAAAAATTTGTTATATCTTAATATGTCTTTAAAACGTTTCAAATGTTTAACAAGAATAAAGTATTGGATATGGTAAATGGATCAAAACAAAAGTAACTTACCAAATTACTCTCCTCTACTGCCGAGCTGCTTGTACAAGTTAATGCGATTCTTCGGCACGAAGCTTTTAAAAATGGCGCTCCGTGCCTCAAGATGATGAGCTACACTACTGCGTGTTGCTCCAATCGGTCCTGTTATGTATTTTGGCGCGAAGCTTCTAGAAAATAGCGCCGTATCGTCTTTTAGAAAATGGCTGTGCCTCACTATGGAATATGAGTTCTTCCTTTATACTTAGGGTTTTCATTCCGCTATATGTACTTAGGTATATATATATACACATATATATACATAAATGTGTGTGTATATATATTTAGATATATAGCATATTAGTCAATATAGTGTGTGTGTGGCTTCACTGACCATACAAGAGCACATGTAGTTTTAACAAACAGCAACATATAACCCCAACGCAACATTAAACACCCAAAAGAGCCCTCAAATGGTCCCCTTCCCAGTCTATGTCCATGGTCAAAAAAATATAGGAAAATAGTTTAAAAAATGTATTAATCTGACATTTAAATTAGGTTATATTTAAGGTAACTTTAAACAGTGTAGCAACTGCCATTCCACATTCGCATATCTGAGCTGTATATAATGACTTTGGCACTTTAGGTTTGGCTGATGCACAAAATGCTTGCATCTTTTGACAGTTCGTATTGTATGACTGGCTGATGCCAGCAATTAATGACAGTATCTCAGCCTACTCACTACAAGTTATCTGGACTGCAGATATCCTTTTCATGCTTTTCTTCCATGGTCCCGGAACCTGAGCCCCAGAAGACCACCACAAAGCAGATTTGGTATACTATTCTTAGCGCAGTGGTGTTGTTTTGTTACTTTTTGTTGTGCTGGTATGACTGGATCAGACACAGTAGTGCTGCTGGAGTTTTCAGCCCTTAAATTTAACTTCTGAAAATAGCTGGACTAAGAAATAAGTAAAGTAAACCTCTACATTAAGGATTTATATTCAGCTGTCATGAAATCAGTGGCACAGTAGATAGGTGGACTGGCTCCTCAAAAGTGTCCTAACGTGTGAATGAGTGACACCCTCTCCAGAGTGTGTTCTCACCTTGTGCCCAGTGGTTCTGGGTAGGCTCGGGACCCACTGTGACCCTAAACAGGGTAAGCACTTATAGACATTGAATGAATATGTCAAATCTTTTGTCCTGTATTGAGCTGAGTTGTCCTGTATTGAGTTGAGCCCTATCAGTTTATTAACCAAACAGTTTAAGTGTCATTAAACTACATTGTCTAGGAGATTTTAAATACATAATTGCAATACTGTTGTTTCTGCAATACAGAAGTGTACTGCTGTCACAAAACTTATGGAACAGCAACAACAGGCAGAATAGTGTGTATCTGGTATCTGGGATTTGGGCAAGGGCTTATAAGCATCATGACATATGGAAGACTTATATAAGCATCATGTCATATGGAAGACTTATCTCAGGGAATTTCTCCAGCAGAATGTGTTGAAGTTGGCACTTTCCAGTGATGGGTGTCATGCCACTGAGTGCCATCACTAAGAAGCTAGTTAGCTGGGCCAAGCTTACGAGTGACTTGGGGAGGGGAAGACTAAAACAAGGCTAATTTGTAACCCCTGTGGGGCCTCTGTAACCTAGTCTGAGGTGCTGCTCAAGTGTTGGCTCAAGCTATTTGGAGTGCAAATGAGAAATGAGTAGTATCGTGCCATATGACCCATCCCTAATTATCACATCATGGTGCTACTTTTTCTATGTTTTTAGCAAAAGAAAAATTCACACTTTTCTCATTTCCCATTATATATCTACTAGAGACAGATTATATCTGTCCAGTATCATTCATTTTACTGCAGTCCTGGATATATGGAGATATTTGGAGAGTCAAGTACAGTTGTTCAACTGGAATTTTTTTATTTAGTAAGATTTGTGTTAGATAATGCTGGTAAGTTCAATCTGTTATATCTTATTATAGGTTGCTTGTTCTAACGTCGTTCCCTGTGTTTGGTTCGTTTACATGTCTTTGCTCTCTGCTGCATTCCTCTCAGATCAATTGAATCCCACCAGGTTTCAGATAGCCACGTTCACACTGTACAAATGAAAGAGCAATCGTACCAGAGCTTTTTTTATTCGAACCCACCCTTGGTCTGTTTAATCCCAGTCAGTTGATCATTGTGTGCATTATTATTATATGCAATGAACCTGTCACCTGCACCGATGGACCCAGGGAAACTTAAGCCCCTGCAGTTTTGCCCTTTAGACTCTATAAATACCCCTTCACCTGGCCTGTATTAATCATTGTATTTCATATGGTCTTCAGAGGCTTGTGAATCGAAATGTACGGGTCTTTTTGGCATGGCACAGCTCAGCATCGACCCGGCTATATAGTGGATTATGTTGGCTTAGGTTCCAAGCATTTTATTGCCCTCGGGTGCCCTGTTTGGTGCCCCTTATTAATAATTCAAATTGACTCCAGTCACAGATACACACTGCATTCAACAGGTAACTAGGGAAGTTTCTTACCCCATCACTGAGATTTTTAAGGTTAGATTTTGCCCTTCACTATTAAAACAGCAGCATATCGGACCATTCTTTCAGAATGTTTTTTGACTTTTTCGAACTTCCACAATATGGTGGGCTAAATGCACTCATTCTTAATATGTGCTGCTATTTTTACCAACTCAAAAAAATTCAGAGTATGATTCTTATATTTAAAACTGCTATACTCTTAGTCATGTAGCATTTATGCCCTTATCCTGAGTGACTTACAACTAACAGAAGGATTAATGTTATGGTACTTAACATTCAAGAAGACGTTTATTGGTCTGTTTATATGTTGTTGAACTGTGCCTGTGTGCTGTATGGCATAAGTGTCCACTTGCTTTTAAGTGCTGCTTTGCAATGTCTAATGAATGTAACCCATAATATTAAGGCTCTTCAGCAAAGAGGTGCATTTCAAAATGATTATCCTAACAACAGTCATTCACATTCAATGGGCTGAATTTGTTAATACATTGAAATAGAAAATACAAATCAAATACAAAGCAGCCAAACAGATGTCTGATGTTAGATTATACTGTACTGTACTTAACTCAATGCCCATCTTTCCTCTGTATTCTTATTGTTTTATTGCACTCTTTTGCAAAGCTCTTTTTCTGCTTCCGCTCAGCTGGTCTCAAACTATGGTTCCACGAGCAGAGGTGGGAGTTTTAAGAGCAGCAATCTGTCATTCCCTTTAGCTGAGGTAGTGAACTTACTGTATGCTAGTGCACTTTTGGACTAGAGGCTGTTCTAACTTAAGGTGTTTAGAGACGTGTTTTGCATGACTGTCCTCTACTCATTTGTATCAAGCTGTAAATGGTGTTTTCAAGTGTATATACCTGTCCTATTTTAAGTAGTACAAGTAGTAATATAAACTGGTTCACATTCTCTCGTTGACTCTCTGATTCATGTCGTGGGACTGATATTCCCTGTTTATCCATCCTCTTAAGTCTTAAGTGTTATACCTATATATTATGTACTATATAATGCTGTACTTTAATTATTGTGTTCATTTCTATAAATTAAATATGCAGTGGTGTTAGGGATGCTGGGTAGCGTTTCCCTTGTGTTTTCAGCGGTGTCTATGATACATTTACATATCAATGTTTACATTGTTCCTGACAGTATTTTTGTGTCACTTTTTTTAAAGGTGGTTGATATATGTTTTTTGAGCTGAATACTATGGGATTTTTGTAATGGCACTACATGGTTACGGTATTTGAGCCTCCAGGTATTCTGCAGCACAGGTAAGTGCCAGATTTCTTTATATTTTTTTCATAACTTAACCGGCTTGGGTTATTACTTCTGTTTACATTGTAGTGTTATTTTGCAATTTCTATCTCTTTTATTTCTGCATCATTCCTCTAGTACCTCTTTTCAATAAATATTTCTGGGCTTCAGGGGGTCTGTGAAATGGCACAGAGTGCCACTTAAACATGGAATTACAATTTATTTTTAACAACTGCGTATGTCATAGGAATCCAGTGTCCTTTTTTATTTATTCTTAATTTATTTATTTATTTGAAAAGTCTAAAATCTGACTGGCTGAGCTGCATTCAAAAATATGAAAAGAACAGTTGGAAGAAAATCAATGAACAGTTGGAAGAAAATTATTCTAAATATATTTCATTTATTCCCCAAAATCCTATCCTGGAGTTCAAAGAGGGCAGATGAGCATGTATTCTAAATGTCATGGCTTCCCTTTCCTCAGTCACAGTTAATGATGCCCAGTCTGCCCGGGTCGGGGGGGCCACCACCAGGGCTTGAACCTAGTTCATTGCTGTTGTTGGGCTAGAGTTGTAGTTTAAAACATTTTTCACTCTCCCTTCAATTAGGTGCCAAACATCACCGGGGTTGGGGTGATGCTTGTGTTAAATAAAATTAAAATAACACTCTTACTGGGAAAAAACAATATGTATGTAACGTTTAAAACAAAAACACAGTTTTTGCTGTATTAAAAAGAGTCCAAAATGGGAACAACTGGGCTACAGTTACCAGTAGGTTGATTTCTGCATTATTGTTTTGGTACAGTGTGTGATGTGAATGTGGGGGGGAACATTGTGGACAAAATTTTATAGCAGAATATATTTTATGAACTTTAAAATATTTTTGTTTACCAAACACTGGTTTGCTTTAATATTTTTAAGGAGAAATTAAACAGTGGATCAGTAAGAAGTAGTGGCAAGGCTCCCCCTCACATACCCTCCAAAAATACAAAATGATCCTGCTGTTCTATATTACTACTATTATTACTAAATGTCAAATCCTATAATTACAATTCCTTATTTAATTCCATATTTTAATGCATAAAAAGATGCACAGACATTTTTCACTCTGAAAGATTTTAACTGTGAAACACTTGAGATTATTTTAAAAATATTAAAATCAGGGATTTTGTTATTGTTGTTTTAAGCTGAAATTCATCTCTAAGCTAAAGTATTTTTTTAAAACCGTCGAAAGTATATAGTTTAAACATAATATTTTATCAGGTAAAACTTTCATTTGAGAAGGAAATGATCTCATTACTATAATAATATGCGCTCATAACTATAATCATGACTATTATCATTTCTAGAATTAGAATTGCAATCCTATAATTATAATTCCTTCTCTTTATTATGCAAAAAAAGGTGCTGTAATTAAACTGTACAGAGATTTTCTCGTTGGTCTGGGTTGAATTTGAAACCCTTCAAGTTGTTTTTGGATACATTTTGAAAATCTGCTGCTGTTTTGTGTTGGCTTTTTTCTTGTTTATCTTTGTCTTTACCTTGTCGGTGTCTTGATCACCTCTGTATTGTGTTTAAAAAATTAGGGACTACATGATTTGTAGCGTAGGTGTGCCTAGCTTCTTGTAAGGAGTCCCCATTAAAATATTAAGTTTTAAGGGTTGTTTTTTAAACAAATGTTTCTCTGATGAGCTGAAAAAATAGGATGTGTTAGAATTATATATGAATTAATGATTATGCACTTATTAAGTACAGCATGGATAAGTGATGTTTCATGTAACTTTAGACTAAAGTCTTAGCAGGGGTAAGTTTAGTAAAGTAGTTTAGATTTCTTGCCAGTACTAATACTGTTATAAAACTTACAATCGCTTCATATTGTTACATTTTAAACTCAACCTCTAAAGTTAAAAGAAAATATACATTGTTACTATTTCATTTGACCTGACCAAGTACTACTACCACAACTTTTAACGCTTATTGTTCATCTCCCCTCGGCTTCATGCACTCTTGACATCTTTGACGTTGTCTATTTCTACCATTTCTGTCTTTTCTCTTAAACATTTGAATAATTGTTCTCTGCATTATTCTTTTTGTCTATTCTTGACAAATGACTAAGAAAATTTAGGTTCATTTTTCTGTAAGATCACGTACAAATATTGGTAGTTGAAGGCTTCAAGTTTTGGGGGCTTGTTTCTAAAGTGCTTATTGGGGCTCACTGATTCTCTCTTTCCAATATTCCTCCTTGGTTTTTTTCAAACGAAAAATATATACTTTGTCTCCTTTTAACTGAGTAAGTAAAAGATTGTAGTAGGAGGCCTATTTTGAGCTTTCCTTGCTTTTTCCTTTTTTTTGTTGCTTGGCACGATTTTTCTTTCAGGATTGTTTCTATATTCCTGGTTGCTAACTCTCGTGGGATCTGGCAACCCTGTCTGAGATGCTTTGCTGTTTAGGAAGTCTTATCACTTCTGCGTGCTTGTAGTATCTGTTCGGCTCAGTGTATAAAATACCTCTCACTTTCTAGTTTTTGGTTTAAAAAAAAGTATCATGAAATATCACAGCTTAATCTACTACACATTTTATTAGGGAGATTTTGCACCAAACGTCTGCCTGCCCAACCAGAGAACTAGTTATCAGTCAGCTGCAGCACAAGAAGCTGGTGCTAAAATGAACTTGCCCAGTATGAAGCAAAACACTATTAACTTAGAAATTAATAAGGAGATGCCTGGTTACAGAAGGTTAAAAGAATGTTCTATGTGATCAGATTAATTGTTTCTGTCTGTATGACCTCAGAAAGCCTTCAATAAGGACTGCGTGCAAGGTGTTGGTTTAAGCTGGGGGAAGTTCTGGGGGCATTTTCATTGCATGGAAAATAATCTTTTAGTGGCGATGACCAAATTAGAACTACAACACTTACATTAAGGTTTTATGTAAACATCTTACTATAATCTACCCATAATCAGTATATTGTCTTACTATAGAAGGATGCATGTGGTTTTGGAGATCTGACTGAGCAAAGGGTTAGCGATTGAAAGGATGAATTTAAAATCAAGGCTTGGCCTTTGAGTAAAACGACCTCATTCGTCTCCGTCCTGTTAAATTTAATATCACATGACCATTTATTAATAGCGGCACCATCCAAGAACTTAATTAGATCTAGCCGAGCGCTCTTCGATTAAGATGATCTTGGGTCAATATTCACCTCCCTGAAGCTTTATTGAACTGTCAGCAGCTCTCTCTTTCTGTTTAAAACCTTCAATATTTCTTACTGTAACATGAGGGAACCGGAGCACAATGAGCAGGATTCAGATCAACAATAAAGAGCAAAACCAGCCATTATTTATTGATTTTGGTGACTCTCATGTGCAGTTCGTGTTTCATTCCGATGATTTGCAGGCTTGTGTAAAGTTTAGGCACCCCCAGCCTTATCAAAAAATCTCATTATATGGGTTTGTGCACATGGTTCGGCTTATCGTCCTGCTGGAACATCCAGCCACTATCCAGTTGTAGCTTCTTACCAGTTCCATTTGAAATGTTCTGTTACTTCATTATTTTGTATGAATTGTACCTCCAAGTCATTATTTTAAAGAGTACTCAGTTTCCTGTTTCGTAAAAGTCATGTATTTATTCATCCATGTATTGATGTTTTTATTTTAATTTATTTTCAATTAATTCATTAATTTAGTCACCTTCCCTTTTGATTTATCATGTATAAAACATGCTCCATGTTTCTGAATTTCTACTTTTCTTGTATTGTCTTTGCATTTAATTTTTCAAAATGAGTTACTGAGTTCTTGTGATATATTTGCATCTTCTTAATTGAACAGTTCCATCTGTTTATTTTTTGTGTTGTACTTTATCTGTGTGTATTAGGTTTACAAAAATAGCTTCAGTAATATTATATTAAAGGAAAGTTCACACAATGATAAGACAACAAACTTGTGTGTGCTTTCGGTTTTCAGCTATATGTGGGTCTTTTTTTGTTACTGTAATTGTTTGTCCTGCTTTTTGTCGTTTGTGTCTATAAATATTATGTTATTTGTATATAATTCCAAAAGGGTTTTATTTCCTAATTTATTTTCTTATGATTGCCTTTTTCCTTCTTAATTGCTTTTGATCTAAATCCTAGTGTTTTGTTGCGTTGTTTTCTATGTTTTTTGTCTCTTTTTCTTTCTTTTTTCACTGGAAACGTACCTGTTTTTTTTTTCTTCAGTTGGTGTTTCCTGTTGAAATGCTTTGTGAAGTGAAACAAAGAACAAACTACCAGCTAATGAAATTAATTCTGTACTGTAATCATGATAATCTTATCCCATTAAGCTCTGCTGTAATGAAGCTAAAGCTTCTCTAAGCCCCCAGTTGTCTAATTTCAGATACTTTTCTAAACCAAAACCACTTTCAATATTTCAGTAATGACTTTTATTGAGATCAGTAAACCAATCTGGATCAGTGCAAGACCCAGGACTTGTTTTTAAATAACATTTTCTAAAAGCTTCACCCTATTGGAGAATTCAGAATAATTCCTATGCTGTTTTCGCTTTTATAACGTGCCTGTAGATCCTGCACACTTGTAGGTTACCAAAGGCTGGCATCCCAGCTGGTCTCATAAAGGCTTGACCGGTCAGGCCATGGATGTGTTGCAATCTGGTGAAGCCATTCCTGTAAAACCCTTAATGTAAGCAGAAAATATGAGTTGGAAGCCCTGCCACAAGAGACAACAACACAGCAGGATATCCTGCACACATCACTGAGCTGTTAGTGTCCCTCATATCACTAAACAGGATGACCGATTGTCTTATGTAATGGCTCTCCAAATCATCACACCAGCAGTTGGGACAGCATGTTGCTCGGCAGCAAGGGCAGGATTAAAGCTCTCACCACAAGATCTCCATACTCAAGCCAGATCGTCATCTGATCCCAAACAGAACCTGGATTTGTCCCTAAAGTCCAGATTTCTTGTTTATGACTTCACTGCTGCACAGCCTTTCAACATCAGGACATGTAATGACAACACATTTCCTTGTGCTGGACTCCTACAAATGGTCCAGGCAGCAGTTGCCTGACTGTGTCCCTCCCTGCCAGGGGAGCTCCATCTTTCCAAGTGTGCAGATCTCTTTACTTGCTGAACTAAAACCAAACCCTGCTTAGAAGCAGCACTTTTGAAAGAAATCAGCTGCATCATGTGCAATGACTTCACCTATGACACCATCAAAAAACAGGACTGGACTTTTAAAGCGAACCTTATCTGACGGTTCAGAGCGAAGCTGGAATTAAAGCATCAGATGTTTGCACAGGATGGAAATGTTGGAGAAAGACGGAGAAGATCGAAAGAGAGCAAGAGTGAGATGATGAACTGAAACCTCAGCGTTTTGATTTGATTTTAGGTTAATATTTCATGAGCTTATGAATATGCATCTGTTTCAGTAATAATATTAATTGCTGAACACTCATCACAGTGACTGATCTACACCTGGCCTGCTCTAATGAGGGCCATATTTCCTCTGCGTAGTTAAAAAGGTGAAAACGTGTGTAGATTATGGATGAAACAGAATTTGTCAGGTTACACCAGCGGGTCTTAAAGTGGGGAGTGCTCCTGATAAGGCGTGGAATTAAGCTATTGCAAGGGGCAAGAAGCTGATGTATCACTTTTAGTGTTTTGTTCTTTAAAGATTCTTTCAAATAAATTCCGGTGAAGTCTGGGTGTCGGTGTGAGAGACTCAAAAATACCTGAAAAAGATGGTCACAGCAGAAAAAGTTTGGGAACCACAGGGCTACGCCCACAAAGAAGAACGTCAGCAGGTTTCCCTTCATTCTTTCTGATATTAGATTAAAAAGCAACACATGACGTTTTATCCTCAGATGAACCTCAAAACCCATGCACAAGGTCAGGTTAATACGATTTCAAGAATTTAATCAGATCAGCCTCTTCACAAGGAGCAGCACAGAAACCCAAATAAGGAAACTTCCTTATTTCCTCGTACCAATCTCCGCTGTGGTGGTAGATTGAATTGTCTCATGTTAGTTGCTTCTGGAAGCGAGAGCATGTTTAGGGAAAGCCTCATCAAGTTTAAATGTGCGTGCAGCATCACCAAATTCCTTTCTGTATAAAGAGCAATCATTATTATTTATTTCGAGCAAAGTCCTTATGAGAATTTATGATCTGATAGCTCAGAATTAAAGAAAAGATCACAAAGCACCCTCTGTTTACTTATAAAAAAAACCGTGTTTTTTAATTGTACATATGTATGATTAATTTATTAATGCTTTGTTTTACCTTGTTCTTATTTCCATCGTTTTGAGTAAGCTCTTCATTTGCTATCTGTGTACAGTATTATCCATTTGTTTCTGTCCATCATGTATATCTATTATCTTTTAACTTTTATTATATTTAACTTTATGCTTTAAAGCACTTTAAGCTGCCTTCCTAATATATATCATGCCACACATGTGCACCCTGAAACAGTCCTGCTTATTTTAATTAGTTAACAAGACCATCAAAAATTCAAAAAGAGGCGGAATTTGTCAAAGTCTGATTTTCCCAATGGATAACTGTGGAAGCGCATCATTGCGCGAGCAAAGGATGTTTCTGAGGACCTTAGAGAAAGAGTTGCTGATGCTCAACAGAACGGCAAATGGTTACAAAACCATCTCGAGAGAGTTTGGAAAATCCAGCCCGTTGTTATGCTCGACTTTTTCGAAGTAGTTGAACTTCCATCTGTACAAAGGAATACCACGTCCTGGTGGTGGCCTCCCAATAAACTATGTGATAAGAACTTGAACTGCGATGTAAAAATTGGAAAATTTAAGTACTTGTGAAAGGGCAGACTGAGGGCAGCACTGTTTGTTTGTTTGTTTTTTTCTCAGTCTTTGTGTGTTTCTGGTTTATATATTATTGCGAGGTTACAAGAATGGAAAGACTTGACATTTTTTAGCCCGTGAGGACAAATCTGGGCAAATCATCTTGCTGTTTTTACAAAGACTAGCGCTTTTTTTTAACAACTCATAAGAGCCAAATGATTTAACTGAGGCTATTGAGGTCAAGATTGAGATTAGGTAGAGGTGTTGGTGCAGTGTTCTTTAGCTACAGTAATACCACAGCAGTGGTTGTGGAAGTCCCACAAAGCACTCAACAAATAGCTTCTTCAGATGGATTCTTCTCATCCGTTCTGTTGCTCATTTGGTTATCCTACAAGAGTGCAGATTAAAAAAATGTGTTAATGATTTCAGCTTGCTGATGAACTGCTGATTTCCTTATAGTATTCCAATAGATTATAGGAGTTGGGCTTTATTTACAGAGCACCTTCTGTATAGTCACCCAGATGGAAATATCGGTTTGCCTCAAAACTCTGCATGCAGTTCTGTTTCAGGAAGATATGTAAATGATTACAGGACTGCTCTGATTAGACACTGGGTCTTGCCACAAGAGGGTGATAAATAAAAAATGTCTTCTCCCACTGCTATAAAAACTCTCTTCTCTCATACTAAGAGGGTGCATCACTGGACTGAGAGAAGCAGGATGGTTGTTTCTGCAAATTGTTCCCCATCTGGTCCGTTCTGACTGTATTTGGGGGGGTGTAGTGGATCCAAGAGGACACACACTGGACATGCTCCGATTGTCCCAGACAGACACTACACAGTACACACCCCTGTGTGTGTTTGGAACATTAACACTCTCCTTTCTTTGCTCTGGTGTTGTGAACAAGAGAACTGGCCTGCTATGGACTGGAACCATCTTGGTGTCATCGTCTTTAGCGATGACTCCAGGTCCTGTTAGGGGTCCGACGATGGTTGGCATTATCTACAGACATCTGTGAGGAAAATGTGTCGGAGGATACCCTAATGGAACCAGTGGACCTTCATGTCCAAATTTATAACCTAGGCTAGAGGTGGCTTAACAGAGTTACTAAAAGATCCTTTCAGTTTTACCCAATAAACGTATCCATTCACTTTATAATAATATTGTAATCATTTACACAAATCATAACATTCATGCATGCAGTATAAAATTAATTGTGTTTCCAACAACTGCTTGGTGAGTTATTTGTTTTTGGTAAATGAGTATGTTCAGTTCTCATAGATTGAAGTGCCAGTCAAAGTAAATGTAATAAACGCTGCGCTTGTTTAATATGTGCATTATTTACACCGTAGTGGCCCTTAAGTTTGCAGTACTATGCACTACACACAAATCGATTGTTTTATCCTTTTCTATCCTTAATTCTTTTATTGTCGTGTAAGAATACCTGTGCACATTAGTGCTCAATATTTGCCAAATTAAACACATGTATGCATTTTCTGCATTCACAAGTGTTTAAATCATTGAAATGCCAGATACATGCCTCTCACAGACGGGTGAATCTTTGGAATTAATTAACATCTGATTAAAAGCATCAGACTCCTGTGCACACCTGGTAAATGGCCCGTCGTTGTGTCTTACACACACCGCAATATAAATGACCCAACAGAAACGAAATGTTTTGCTTCAAAAATTGTTCCATAAATGCGTCAGCAATGCAAGACTCTTGGTCTGGGTGTGGCAGTACTTAACCAACAAGGATTAATAAAGCAAGGAATATTTCTCAAATCTGAATATGTAGCCATGATTCGTTAATATTAATTCGTTAATGATTTTTACAATAGCATTAGAGTTTTGGGTGATGTATTGGCATCCAGTTTAGAGTTGGTTCCTACTTTGTGCCTCCATAAGCCATTTATAAATGACTGTTCTTTATGCAGTGTTCTTTGAGTGATCGGAGATCATGTACCCTTACCTTTTATGCTCTGAAACTCTTTTAGATTCCTTGAATTGTTTAATGATATTCTGCACAAATGATTTTCAACATTTAAATCATAACCTTACATATTTCTTAACAAGCTGGAGATCCTCTGCCAATCTTTTCAAATGTTTAATGAATAAAATAGGAAATTAAGTTGACAAAAAAAAGTAAAATATCTCAGATTCAAAATGTCTGAAATGAAATAAAAGACACTGCATATTTTTAAAAATGTGAATTTTCTGTACGGTTCTAGCTTTTTTTCTGATTTAAGGTTTTAATTGGTGCATTTAGCTATCTGTATCCCCATTTTAATCAAAATGTTCTCGCACCTAAAAAAGTTGTGGAATTGCTTAGTTTACAGACCTGTCAGTTCAGATATCTTTTGAAAAATTGTGAGACTACAGTGTTTGAGTGTTTTGATTGTGGGTGATTGTAAAGCTTAGTATTGTGAAGAAATGCATGATTATTATAAGACAGCCAGTACTTTGATTGATTTCATTTCCTCCTCTTGATTCCATGCTGATTGCTCAAATTCGTTCACAGATAATAAGCGAGGCCTCATACTGTTTTGTTGAGGGCCAGCGCGTGACTACTGTTTGAAATGTTTTGAATGGTTTAGATCGACGTGGATGTTTATTATGATTATCTGCTTGTAATACTAAAAATTCAGTTAAAATTAAAAGATAAATCTGATTGCCATTCAGTCTATCTAAGCCATTGGCTTCTTATAAGCCACAGAAAGCAGCTGCTTTTTCCTTCGAACCAAAACAAGCATTGTAGTTTTTATACTGAGGTTTAAAAACTGAGATATGATATCAACATAAAAACAGGGCGTTTAGATGCAGCGCTTTTTCCAAAGCAGGATTATTCACGCAAGGAACCGAGCGCATAAGAGCCTTCCAAACTAATGGTTTAAAAATCCATTACAAAGCCATGAGACTATTTGTTATATTACAACGTTTAATCTGTGGTAGTCCATCAATCCTCAAACCTTATGTAAAACAAATCCTGTATATACCTTTGATGAGACTGGGCTTAAGTTTGAACTTGCTACACTCTTTTCAATTTAAGGACCACCGCAACCGTAAGTTTGAAACATAAACACCTCTTCAGGTGGTTATTATGAATAAGTTTAAATAAATTACCTTGTGGATCAAATTGGTTCACAGCAAATAGAATTGAAATGAAATTAGATGGGTCACATTGTACAATTGGTGTTCAGTCGTCACAATGATAAATATGGATGGTCGTTTCAATTTTTACAACCAAAAAAGTAAAAGCCTTACTCTTTTTTTTGTCTTTCACAAAATGTAATTAGAAAGCTATGAAAGTTATGTAACCCAATTAAATGTACTCCAACAACTTTTAACGCTGTCTCTCCCGCCACATTCAAAGTCTTAACCGAACAAGCACGCTGTTCAGCACACTCGTGGCGTTAAAATCACAATATAACTTTTAACATAAAACGTGTAGTTATTTATAAAATTTCTTAACCTTTTGATTTTTAAACCCTTTTAACCGTAAATACCTTGACTTTTAATCTATATTTATTACAATTGTATCCAACACTTACACTAACATAACTTGCTTTAACTTTATTAAACTCTCTTAACAAATTTAGATTACTGTACTGTGCTCCAACGGAACTTTACACAGGGCTACACTTACAATTACCCTAGTGGAGCATTTGAAAATGTCTCAAAACATTTGCACTCACCACATTTTGCTTTAATCCTTTAAACTCTTGTTTGCTGTGCAGTCACATTTGCAAAGGTTTGTTGATTTGTTGAATTGCTTCACTTGTCTATTTATCTATCTGCTGTTTTCTTTTTATATTTATGCAGTTCTAGTCAGGTGCCCAGTGAAGAGCCAGTCAGAATCCAAGATGCACACTGAAAAATGATGCACTCATGGTAGTTCTACCTCTTACAGAGCATGGATGTGTATCTCTTCACACACACTCAAATGACTTTAGGTATTTTTTAGAGAAAACTGCCTGTATTCCCAAGCATTGGCACAGGTTCGTGTACAACATTTGGAATGTTTAAAACTTTTCTAACACTTTGTAATGTTCTATAATGTATTCTACTCGCAAAAATAATCCAAATCACTTTAGACTGGTTTTTATTAGAGTTGAATCATTATCCATTTCCTGGGTAGATCATAAGTGGTACACTACAAACTCTATGATGCTTTTTAAAGGTTTTGCATAAGTATTTTGAAATTAATTATGTAATGGAGTGCTTTTACAATCAAATATAACTATAGTTTTTAAAGATCATGATTTATTGTATTACTGAATATTTCCATGACAAGTTATTGATTTAGCAGCATTAAGGAAAATAAAAGTAATAGTAAAAGTATTTTTGTTTCTAAAGCCTGAAAAAGTTTTTGTTCAGTGTTTGTTGTGGTGAGCTAAATATGATACGGTCATTTTTATAATTTTTGCAGACGAGTCATAGTAGTAAAAACGTCAATAAATTTCATCCTGTTTCAAAAATTGTTAGAAAGGATTTTTTAACCATAAGTACATTACGTAGTATGTTTATTTACAATTTTACCCGAGTAAAACAACTTAATCTTTTACTTGAGTAAAGAACTCGTAGTTGTTCCACCACCTCTGAGTATATTATAAACTTTATAATAAAGTAATGACTGTGCCCACAGTGAGTTCATCAGTCAAGATAAATACTCAGCTATAATTAAATCTCATTCATTATATTAATTCTCGTTCATCAGGAGGGCTTACTAAGAGCAGTGATGCCATTTTCCTGCAGTATGCATCAACATTCAGCTCTTTTTTTTTTCTTTTTTTTTGCATTGCGGTAATTAAGGACAGGTCTGGATTATTAAACGCCTGATGGCTGTGGAAAATGGAACTCCATTTGGTGATAATTCAATCCTGTGGAGGAACTTCCTCCATGATTAAATCCGGATCTTTCTAGAACCGGCCATGCCTGTACGCTCGGTTAATCTCACTCTATTACATCATGTCCTTAACGAGCAGGTCGTTAGGCTGAAAAGACAAAGAGCAGGACAACAGGAATCACATTGAGCTTTAATGAACTCTCATCAGGTTTTTCATTGTGTTTTAGGTTTATTCTGAGTTCATCCATCATATTTCTTAGTCTAATGCACTCTGTTGAAGAATGATGCATTATGACGTTATGTGTTTAAGCTTATGACAATCACTTAAGACTTATCTCTTCCTTTTAGAAGAGTTCTGTAAATAGTATAGAGCTTATTAGAGTCGGTCAGCTCAGCATGCCAATATATTAAGTATAATAAAGTGTAAATTCTGGGTCTGTGGTGGCCTAGAGGTTACGGTACTGGGCTATGGAACAGAAGGTCCAGGGTTCAAATTCCACCTTTGCCACAATTGGGTCCCTGAGCAAGGCCCTTAACCCACCATTGCTTGGATTGTAAGACTGCTTTAATTGTAAGTGGCTCTGGATAAGGGTGTCTGCTAAATGCCATAAATATAAATGTAAATTGTACCACAGTTAGTTTCAACCCCGTCAATTTGATTGCCTGAGAGATGTTCTCTAAGTGATAAGTATAGCTCCGCCGCATACATATGTAACCTAGCAACGACATCAGCCATAACAAAGCAGCAATATTATATTCATACAGTAAAAGACATATATTGTCCTTGAAAACCTACATGAAGCTATTAATGATCAGCCTGACAAGGATTTGGATGTGTTGGATAGAAAAAGTCAGTAAATCAAACCTCTTGGGCTCTTAATATGGACAGCTTTGCTGGTGTTAAACTATGTGTCTTTCATTAAACACCATCCATAACTGATCGGGGCTTCATTCATGGATCAGTGCAGCTCTTAAGCTGTCCAAACTGCTGATGCTCTAGAACTGTAACATGACATTTACAGCATTTGGCAGACGCTCGTCTTATAGTCTTACAATCCAAGCAAATGTGGGTTAAGTTCCTAGCTCAAGGGCTCAGTAGTTAGTAGCTTGGCAGAGGTGGGATTTGAACCCTGGACCTTCGAGTCCATAGTCCAGTACCTTACCCTTATTTACATTTCTGAAGGATAAGATTAAAGTTAATTGCTTAAAAACTAATTTAGAATTACGAATCAAGTAACAGAATTCATAGCAGGATCCTAGAAAATTTTGTTAACACCTGAATCTTGCTCAAATGTTTATACCATGCCAATATCTCACCTAATAGCTCTCCCTCCCACACATTATTAATGCTTAAAAATATTTTAAGACGTATTTATAACTTTACATAAGTGTTATCTATCATTACTCAATTATTTACTTCTTATTACAACTGTTTAATATGCTGATATTATTGTTTGTGATTTGCTTTTTCTGTTGTTTGTGCTTTGATTTAGTGTTTTTATATTTCTGTATTCATTGAAATATTTCATGTTACAATTATCCTGCATTGTTGTGGGAATTTTCTTTAAATAAATAAAAAGCAAATAAAAGAATATTGTTATTTTAAAATAATAATTGGAATGTCATTACTCATTTATACTTATATAAGTGTGTGTGTGTGTGTGTGTGTGTGTGTGTGTGTATGTATGTGTATATATATATATATATATATATAAAACATTATTTATTTTATATAAATTAGTTTTGATATGAAATTTATCAATTCATCCTTATTAATTGTAGTTTAATTTATTATATTTTTATTCTATTTATTTGTCTTTTGTTTAGACACGTTTTTATACGTGTTTTATTTTATATGTACAAACATTTTTGTAATTTCTATCTGTTGTTCATTACACATTAGATTTAGTTAAATTGTAACTATGCTGATACAAATTGTTAATGAATGGAATGAATGATAGTGAAATGTTTAATTATAAGGGTAATATAATAATATAATTATAATGATACTATTTATAGACAATATCCATAAGTAAATGCTAAATAAAAATTGTACATGGCATAAAAGCTTTGGTTTCAATTATGAGTCTGTAAATGTCAAATAAACGTTGGACGTTAGGTCTTTTAGAGGTGTGAATAGTAAATAATTCTCTATTAGAGATAAATTACCTAATTATTAAAGCATCCCATAAGCTTTACCTGATTACCTAAAACAGTTAGCAGCGATCACATTTCTGACTCATGCATATACAAACATGTGCTTTTAGTTTAAATTGTCTGTTCAAAAAGCCAAAGCAATTTGTAAGTCTGACTTTTTGACAGCTGAGTCAGGATTGACATGCTGATAATCAATTTGTGCTTTTAGGGGGTAAAGCAATTTTCTGATGACAGTGAAAGCCTCGTTTGACCTGGAAGAGTCAAATGGTCTCTAAACAAATAAAATAAGGAACGGTGTTGATGTCTAAGCTCTTGGGCTGGATGCATTTTTAAACATTACATTTATAAACATTTTTAAGCATTTTTAAAGTTTTTGTTGCTGTATTTCTTCACACTTCTGTCTTGATGGAAATCATCATGAACAGAGAATGTGATGATCACTGTGCGTTTGCTTGCTTCCCTCTCAGTGCTGTGTTTGCTTTGTCTTTCTGTTACACAGTGCTAATGGTATCTTTGATCCCTTTCTGTTCTGTGAATCCCAGAAGGAACGTGGCGCTGCGTCCTCTTAAATTCCCTTAATTAGAAAAACAAACAGGCTGTGTATCGCAGCCGGGCACACCCGCTGCTTATTTAAGTTCTTAATTATGTTAAAAGGGAAAGTTAAAAGTGTGTGGAAGGTCTTGAGAGGGCACCACTCTGAGCTTCATGAAATATAACAAATATGTAACCAAGCTGTCCTGCTAAGAGTGGATTAATTAATCCTTAATTACTGAGCACCATGACCTTTAGTTACTGTGTATAAGGGGGTACAGCATTGCCATTTTTAGTTATCATATAGTATTTAGGACCAATCCCAAATTGTTTAAGCCTAGGGGACAGTTGCAAGAAAAAAACTTACTAAATGTTGGAATGAAGAGACCGTGGAAGGGCCAATACTCAAATACTCAAACTTGATGGGGGTTGTTAAATGTAAGAATAAAACTAATTTATCTAAACAAATCAGTTTAGATCAAAGAGGGGGAGCTCTTTATAAGCTTACATCATTACATTTGTTATTTGTAATGAGTTATATATATGCGAATTCTGGCGTAAATACTTTTTTAAAAAAAATGCTCTGTGACCCTGTCAGGGACTGGATCCAGTATCATCTAAATGACCAGCAGATTTAGGCTGCTTAGACGGCCTTTTCCACATTGTGTTACAGGTGTAAGACTTAAAT
>JAUZSV010173300.1:0-13078 GCA_034780495.1 Parotocinclus cesarpintoi | reverse complement strand
ATAATTCCATTTTGAATTCATAATACTCTTTTCTACTAATCGTAATTCATGTCTTTGTGAGCTTTAGCATGTCTTTGTATTTTCGCCTTGTTCTGATTCTGAAAAAGACGTTTCTTGGCTTCTACCTTTCCAAAAATATGAGTCCTGATAAAGCTTATTGGTACAGTACAAGGATCAACTTGTTATCCTGATAAAGCTGTCAGATGCATACAAGTGCATTCAAGTCTCCAAGATTTTCTGGTTGCATTCTAATAAAGAGGTAGCTTAACACATTTACAAAGTATTGTAGAAGGATCTGAATATTATGAATCTGAGGTTATTGGGTTTTGCTGTATAAACAGTTTACTACGAGATAGCCAGATACACTGAACGTGGTTTGTTAATTTATACACAGAGATAACATTCTGTGTAATGTGTGTGCAGAAACTTTATATACAGTACATGCATATTATCATGCGGAAAAGATGGAATTTCCTAAAAGATTGCAAGCCATAAAGTGAACAATGAGCCCAACCCAACCCAAGGCTAGCTCCCAGGTCAGCAACATGTACGAGTGGTTATGAACCTGCCAAGAGGTTGCATGCATAGGAGTTGCTGTTTAACTTGGACGGGTTTCCAGAATTCCTCGTTAGAATGCCAGGTTTGAGAAGAAGTCTGACTCAATGGTGCTGCTTTTTTCTTGTGTGCCATTTATTGATATACCAACCATTGCTTATAATGAGTGTCACAGATAGGTCTTTGAAGTAGAGTTCTTCCAAGAACACTTTTTTGTAACAAATAAAGATTATTGGCACAGGGAAAAAAGAGCATGGACCGAGGGTGCATTGTTTAAGAGGCTAAAGGGAGCAGTCTTTTATGTTTATGCCAGTAAATGGCATTTCCAAAAGCAAAGCCTTCCTGCTTTCTGTTGGAAAGAGAAAGAGCTTGTATCCCACATGATTTACTTGTGTAACCTTGTATTTGTAGTACATCAGGAACACTACTGAACTACACACAGGTGTGTTTTAGGCCGTCCTTAGGGGATGATGACTTATGTGGGCTGAAGAAACGTCAAGGAAGTTTTCACATAATCATAAGTCTTGTGTGTGCAATTTTCTGTCCTGACAAATGTTGGTGTTCTGCTTGTCACAGTTTGTACAAACCGTACTTTCACATTAAACTTGAAAAAATCCTTATTTTCTACTATGAAATCCTTGTTTTAAACTAACCATACTGTATTGCACTGCAATCAGTGGTGTAGAAATGATACTAGAACTAGATAATACATGTGAAAAAACGTGTAAAAAATGTAAGTAGCATTCAGAACACAAAGTTGGCAAATGATAACTTCTAATGCAATGTGTTAATGTTATTAAGCAAAGAAATTATTGTGTTTATATTACATTACAGTAGCACTCAAAGACTGCGATAATGTCCAGTAAAAAAAAAAATGTTTTGATAAACGACCCGTTTCACATAACGTAATGCAGTCTATAAATTACACATACCAGTAGTGATGTTTTATCTATATAATGCATCGGCTGTCACACAGTAATGAGCAAATCCCCCACAATGTATTACTAAAACTCAAAGTGACTCTACACCACTGTGCCACCTGATTGCTTCCTCTCATTTATGCCCACTATTATAGTGCACAAAAATATTGTGATCCAGATTTTATAATGTAGGTCATAGTGAAAACAAAAAAAAGTTTTAGACACAGTTACAAACCTGACTGTTCAAAGTTCTAAAAAGTGATGTAAATGCAGGACTATAATACCATACTCTTCACTGTACAAATACCACTGTGTTGCACTACAATGTGACATACATTTGATCAGTCACCAATATATCAGCATATAGCAGTTAATCGGTTGGATTTACAGTCTTACCAGGCCTATAAGATATGGACTCCCGGCATCTCCTAATAAATGTGAAGTGAAGCCCTGAAAGGCAACTGCAGTGGCTCGTCTAGTTGGTATGACAACATACTGCGGAGAAAACGAGAAACAAGAGAGAGAGAGTGAGAGATTTGTGGAAAGGTGACGTAACAGAGGGTATAGGGTGGCAAGGTCAGTATTTATATAATACATAATAAATCCTTCCACAGCTGAAATGCAGACATTCCAGGAGCAGAGTGGAGCCTAACGCTGAGAGCATCTGTGAAACACACCCTTATACCGTCCTCTAACCACACCCCATTCATGTTAGGCATCCACTTTTTCCTTACTGCACCATGTCCTATTTCATGCAGTTCTCCCTTAATCCCCCTCGCCATTCAGCCCAGAACAACATTTTTCACAATCGCTGCCCGAATTAAACTAAATTAGAAACAAGAATTCACAAGAATGCTCCCACTTCACATGACAAGCTTTTTTGTCAGTAAGCACTCTTAAAGCTTCCCATTTAGCGCAGAATATAAATACTGGCTTCTGGAACGTACCATTAAAATGTCAGCCGTTATTGCCCAGTTTAAGAAGAGCAGGGTCTCTCCGATGAAGATACAGATCTGAGGAAAGAGGCAGAGGATGGAAAGTTCATTATTGTTAATCAGCGAATGTAGTGAGGTTGGCTCTTTGCAAATCTAAGATAAAATTAGTGTCTCTTATCCCCGTAAAAGCTCTTTTGGAAAGAGAAGGCTTGTTATTATGTTATGGCGGCATTATTTGGAAACGGAATCCTCACTATTGGAGCGGCCAAAGACAGTTGTTTTTATTTAACTCCCATAAAAGTAAGACAGACTATCCACCAGTGATCACCTAAAACAGTGATTCTCCAACTTTCCATCAGCTGTACCACTGGCCTTGTAACAAAGCTAATCTTGTGGGTACACATAGGCATTGATGTATAGAAATACCAGACCTAAAGTGACTCACTTTGGACTCCCTTCAGGTCAAGAACCACTGGTGGGGAACGGCCGTTGCAAATTAATAACGCTTACACTATTTCGAAACGTCTCAGTTTCAGTCCCTGAAGAAAAGCTCACAGCATTCGGATGTGTCTGGTTTCCCAGCTGTTTGAGTTGCTTAACGTTGACTGTAAATACAAACACTGAGTTTCGAAAGACATTGGCGTGCCGCATCCCTGAACTCCAGACATGGCTGGCGGCAGTCTGGATGCTTGATGTGTGCAAAATCAGGCCAAACGAAGGTTGTGTTCAGGGTTTGGAGAAAAAGGATTGTATTGGTATGTGACAGATGCTGTGGTCTAGGTCCAAAATTGCTGAGTTGAGATGACCAGTTTGTGTGTGTGTGTGTGTGTGTGGTTTCTCGGGTCTGTACTTAAGGTCTGTGTCTAAGTGCAGCTAGGATAATGTGTGTGTGTGCCTGTATAATGGTTAAGATTCAGCCACCGTGACTGACACAGACAGATAGACTGAGAGTGGAATCGCTGCTGGATTCCCGTTAGGGCTGAGCAGCGTGTCTGCAGTCGAAATGCCAGCTGCAGCTCCGAAAAGACGTGTTCTCCTTTTCTCTCCCTGACTAGCGATCTATTTCCGTCATAGCTTTACACTCCATATCCGTCAATGTTGCATTCCCTTTGCTAAATGAAGTTTATGCTCCACGTCTTTAATTTGTCTTCCTTTATGTCTTGCTCGTCATTGACTCAGTGTTGGATGCTGCACTGCTAATTATCATACTGATCCTATTTACTAGCCAATATGCTGCAATGTGGAGTATTTATGCTTGCCTAGTAAGTTGCGCTCAGCAGTTGTATACCATATTCTATGTCATGCAGTTGCATCATTGGTTACATTTTTGTAGCTATACATAATCTTCCTATATATTCATATTTACATGTAGTCATTTGGCACACGCTCTTATCCAGAGAAACAACAAACGTTTTGATAAGCAACCTGTTTCACATAACTTACAGTCGTTAAATGGCGCACACCGGAAGTGATGTTTTATATATTCATATTTAATGTAGTCATTTGGCACACGATCTTATCCAGAGCAAATTACAACTGATACAATCTTACAAGGGGCAGAAATTGCCAGTTAGTGACCTTGCTTAAGGGCCACCTGTCTGTCTGTTTCTATCTATCTGTCTGTCTCTGTGTCTAACTAGCTGTCTGTTTGTATCTATCTATCTATCTATCTATCTATCTTCCTAGCTAACTGTCTATCTAGCTAGCTTTTTGACTGTCTATATTTGTATCTGTCTATGTGACTTTCCATCCATCCATCTGTATTTTTGTCTTTATTTACTGCATGTCTTATGTAAGCAATGGATATTAGGACATTCTATTATACACATGATCACACTGCTTATCTACTTTAATGTGCCAGTGGTTGTGCCAAACCCTGTCATTACTACCGTATGAGAGCAGCAGCAGAAATTCTGGACCTCTAAGGCACTTCCCTCTGCCTCTGCCATATAAATACAGACAGTTTTTCTATGCTGCCTTAGAATTTTTTTCTTCTTTCTTGACAGCCTTGACAGGTCTGTTCCTCTTGGCTGACACAACAAGGCCTTAGTTAGTTTTCATTGCAGTGCTGCCTGCTGGTGCTACACCCTTTCTTAGTGCAAATGCTAACAAAATAATCTGACAGCAATGTTACTTTTCAAGAAAAAAAACAAGCTCAATAATCACCTGAGCACTGAAAGCACTCAAAAAGGGAGCCAGAAAACTGAAAAGATCTAGATCTAGTTCTGTGGGTGCAGATGGATGCCAGTCCATCATCTGGCCGGGAAAAAAAGCAGGAGTCCATTGATAATATAAAATGGACTTAATTAAACTTAGAATTAACTGAGGAGGTTTTGTGAGAGGCACGGGACAGTGTCAAGGTAGTACACCACTGCTTGATATTTAAGAGTGGTGTTTGGCTGTCACTGGATTTCCGATAGAAGTACTCTCCTAAAGCTGGAAGGAACCAGCTAATGAATGGTGACTGAGAAAGTGTACGACCCTTTGAATCCATATTATTAAATCAATTTGACCCCACTTTGTAAGTAACCCCAAGCTTTTTGACTTACATATGCCCCAACGATGCTCTTCTTGGCTACAACAAAGATGAGGCAGATGAAGATGGCTGAACCTAGCATGCTGACCGCACACACCAGCGGGTCTGCGCGCTCCGTCTTCTGCCGGCAGAAGCGTGTGGTGGCAGCACCAATCACGACACCCAGCAGTCCAGTGATACAAGTGATAGCTCCGAAAATTAGACTGGACAGAAAAAACAAGTCATATTGGTACCTCGCTCAAGACAGTAATAAAACACAATAAAGAAATGGTCATATTTGGCAATTATGTGTCAAGTTGGACATGTATTGCAATTAAGTGGCATAGTATTGCCTTGATTAGGCATTTCTAAAGGTCTTTATAGGATCTTTATGCAAATGCAGATCATCTGGTACTGCAATAGTGTGGAACTATCATCCCTAAGCATGTTGACGTCAATTTATTGGGGACCTCCTTTTAATATGCTACAAGCTTAAGAATCTTAAAAGGTAGAGACAAAAACAGAACAAGTGAAATTTGCAAGTTTTACTGAGAATATGTTGTGAAGATTACATATTCCAAATGACATTCAGTATTGTGAAAAAGTCCTAAAAGAACACAGCAATAGTATAATGACCAAATATAGAATATTGTTGACAATTGGACCCAAATATTTCAAACTTTCTAAAGCTCACAAACGACTCGCAATCGTTGTAAGCATTAGCACAAAAACCTTTCCCCCTGTTCCCCCCATGCAAAGTTGACAAATAAATCGTCTGAAAAATGATTTTGTATTGTATATTGTCATCATACATTGTCAAACTGTTGAACAATGGTATATATAATTTAGAAGTGGCCTAACACTTTTGCACAATACTGCATATTTTGCAGACTCCCTTACACATAGGGACTTAATGATACAAGGTACACTTCAAGCAAACAATGGCAGTTGCAAACAGTTGCAGTTTTGCACTGTTGGGACTTGAACCCTCAACCTTCTCAGAGATCCAAAAGCTAAACCATTGCACGATCATTTAATTTGAAGTCAAATAATATGGCATTTATATGCCAATCACTTATTGCAAATCAATCCGAGAATGCGATTGGATGAATGAAGGTTTCAAAGCCATTACTTGCAAAGGGAACCTAGTAATATTATAGGGCCCTAAAAGTGTGAGGATACTTATGAGGATCAGAAGGATGGTGTTACCTGTCTTTGCTGCTGCATGGCTGTTTGGTGCAGCTCACAGCAGTCTTCTGCACGACCTGAGCCCGGAACAGATACTGAGGAATCCACATCCCGAATGCCCCCGTAGCAAATGACACAGCAGCCGAGCCAAAAGATGAGAAAACGTAACTCCGGCTATAGAGGATCAAATTTAATATGAATTAGCAAAACAAATATTTTCAGGGTTAGTTCTCATTTTTCCTCAGTTTGTCTCGTTCACAATTCATGAAGACACAATTTGTCAATCCAGTATTTGGCACTGTACTTTTACTAAGCTGCCTCAGTTGCAATGAGAGAGTAGAAATAAGATATAGAGCATAATTTACTTTTTGGCAAGGGCCTTCATGTCACAAAGCCATGAGCTACGGGTCTTAATGTGTCCCGCCTGCAGGTCTGCACTGCCTCTCTTGGGATCGGGGACGAAGAGCAGGATCAGAATTCCAGCAGTCATTCCTAACATTGGAGACACCTGAAAGAAAACAGATCAGAATTTAACTATAGGCGTGGCTGGATACTTTGTGAGTGACAGTTTGGTGAAATAATGGAAGTGTACAGAGAGTTTGGCATTGTGTTGTGATGATTTTGAGCAGCTGAGGTTGAATAATGAGATTAGGTTGAATAAAAACAGTTTAATGTCGTTGAATGTTGATCCTTTTGCAATAATGCAATGCATCCCAGATTAAGAGTTGTGTGATTTGTGTGCTTTAATGTTCAGTGTTTGTGTGGAACTCTAATTCTCCATATATCTCCATTAAGGTCAATTTCTTATTCCAGTGCGCAAGCAGCTGCAGCGCTATTATCTCCTTCATCACCCTTCGTAACACAAACCACTGGATGAACATGTTCATTCACATGTGCATGTTTGTGTTCGTTTGCGCTGAGAGCTTTTTCCGGTGAAAGCGCAACCAATTCTGACTGTCAGAAGGAATTTTCCCGCAAATGTTTTACGCTGCTCTAACACTCAGCCTGTTCCCAGCTGGGTTTACATGTGTTTACATTCAGGCCGGTGCTGCATTATGGATCTTCATCTCAGGCAATTAGAAAGAGTGAACAACAGCCATTCAGTGAATGCCGTCATTTGATTCAATTGGTCAGTCCAACTTGCATTGAAATGTCTCCTGGGCGGTGGGGTTTACGAAGAGGTGCAGCCTGTGCTATAATCCACATTTTAGGATATTAAATCTATACTGGCACATAAAGAGACCAGAAACCTTTTATTGATTTGTTGGAACATTGTGTTCAACGCACCCACCACTTAGCAATCCTTTTTTGTTTGCCTTTTATTCAGATAAATTAATATTTCTCATATGACTTTTTTACTGTCTAGTAAGAGTCACAGTTGTTCATCACTACTAATCTGAGCTTCTGGAGAGTTCTCACTTTGTGTTGTTCAATATTCTTCACTTCTTTGGCTCTAGACGCTGCACCATAAACAGCTGGTCAAATGACACAATGTTTATCATGTGTATTTTAACAGCCACAAACATCACGTCATACTTTAATGTTTTGTTTACATTTTCTAAACTTATTTTCACCAATATTGAATTACTTTGCATTTACTATGTGTACAAGCAACTTTAATTTCAGTTAGTAGGAGGGCATCACGGGGGCTCAGTGGGTAGCACCGCTGTCTCACAGCAAGAAGGTCCCGAGTTCAGTCCCAGGATGGAGCGGCCTGGATCCTTTTTGTGTGTCTGTGTGGGTTTACTCAGGGTACTCTGGTTTCCTCTCACAGCCCAAAGGGATGCGTGTTACGTTCATTGATTACTCTAAATTGGCATTGACTTGTGTGTGTGTGTGTGTGTATATATAGTTTTGATTAACTTGTGTATGGATATAAACTTGTGTGTGTCGCTGAGATGGCCACTGATGCCGAGAGCAATGTTAAAGAAACCAAATAAACAAACAATTAGTAGGTGACTCTAATATGCTTGTAGTCTGCAGCCCATCTTTCTTTACGTTAGCTGTTTTTCTAGCTTTCTTTAGCTTTTTGTTATATTATTTATTACTAAAACACAGAAAAGCTATAATGGTTTTGTTTAGTTTTTTTTTCAAATAGTACTTCTATGATAATCTTAGTTACTACGGCTAAAAAAGAAGGTTTTGAGTATACTGTGAAGTACTATTCACTTTACAATCATTCTTTATTACCACAAATTTGGAATGCGGGTTCAACTATACTGCTTATAAAAATGAGGTGATGTTTCATTATGGTATGCCCTACATTTTGTGAGCAGTATATTTTTCCCAACAAGAAGACTTTTGGATAAAAATCTAGCATTGAAACACTCGAATACTCTTTTTATGTATGAAATTCATTACTATTCTTTAACCCCATGCCTTAAGGTATATGACTATAGAAAAGAAAAAAACATGGTTGTTGACTGATACTACATGCTATAACATTTGTGTATATCCTACCTAAACCCTTAAAAACACACTTCAGCTTTCGTTTGATCTCTCCACCTTCATTTTCCTTGTCAAGATAGAAACGCCTGTCTCTAGGAGAGCCTCAAAACAAGTGGAAATATTTTTCCCCCCTTCGTAATAGGATATGGCTGGTCAGGATCCCCGTTCTCATTTGATTGTTATTATTTCTACTCGTTGATGATTAACTGCCTTCCTTCTGAATCTGTTTCACCCCCTGTTTTCCTCAAGTAGTCTATTTGGCAGAGGCTTAGACTTAAACAACGCTCCTGTTTTGACAAGCGCTCTTAGGAAAATGTTACCATCGCTTTTCCGAGGCTCATATAACTGTCGTGTGGAGGAGGGGCTCCCGTGAGTTTGTACCAGCTCAAGTGTGAGTGATGTTTAAAAGAATGCCACACGCTGTGATTACTCTTTAAGAGCAAGTGTAACGACTCCACCTGTTAACTTTAGCGTCTTAACTGTTCAACTTTATGGGAAGACAAAGGTGCCACTTAGTTGGGTGAACTGTGGTTATGAAATGGCACCTAAAAGAGTTTTCTCTTCTCTCATCCTGGCGCTTGCCTGTCTTATGGTGCCCCATCGTCTCCACGGTTCTCTTCACAGCAGACAATGTACACGTCTCTTGCCTAAGCACCTGAATAGGTCCAGGTCTTAGCATTACACAAAGCGCATTCAAGCTGGCGTTTTCAAAGCAGGCTGTGATATATCACCAGTTTCGAGAGATATCGAGAAACAAATAGTCTTTTGTAGATCCCCTGCTCTATCAGGGAGCACAGTGAAAACCTATCTTTGGGTAGAAGGTAGAGCGGATCCCCTAATAATGCATTAGGAGAGAGATTTGATATGTTTGGTCTTTCCAGGTCCCCAGAGACGAGACTAAATTAAAACGTTGTTTGCATATAAGCTCGAGAGGTCTGAATGCAGAGAAGGAGGGAGGGCATTTCAGGAATCACCTGTCCGTACCGCATTTACAGCAGGATGTAAACAAGTGGGTGTGTGTTTATGTGTGTATTTTCTCTTTTCAGCTCATATTTTCATCCTCACAAAGACAGACTTTAAGTTAAGAACAGTTCTTACCCTCAGAGCCCAGTGCCAGTCTTGTGCAACATCTTTAGCACTGGATCCCAGGATGTAGCCAAGCCCGCTGGAGCAAAAACAGAGGAAAACATGTTTATGTAAACACAGCATACATGAATCACGAGCTAAAATCATTCGAATGTTATTAAACCAGCAGCTATATTAGAACGCTTGATTCCTTAAAGCTACAGTGGCTATCAGGGGGGTTATAGTTATAGGTACCATTTATCACCACACAGTTTTACTTTTGATGTCAACCATGTGGTCCTAGTAGTTTAAAGAACCAATCATAAGACAGATCAAGACTTATCCCTCTCACACAGATAGACATGCCTTCATTTCTTGAGGGTTCCCGCCAAGATTTGCGACAAATCCTAAAAAAGTCTATGTGACAAGAGATAGGAAATTAAGGGTTTACATTTTCTTGACATCTTTGGTGTGAAGATATGGGAAATCAAAATCAAAATTTGTAGAACTCGTACAACTCCTGTTTTCCCCATTTATGCCAGTCAAGCATGCACAGGAGACAAGCACTATCCAAACAAGTCTGATTAACAAATTCATTCTTTTCCCTGCAGTTTGGCGTCTTTCTGTTGTTTTCTTGTATAAACTGGTTTGAAATCTGGTAGCTACCACGCAAGCTGTTTTATACTGTATCTGCTATTCTCAGAGATCTTCTTTAGGCCGTGCTTCCTTCGCTTCCTGCGCTCCCTTTCTCGCTGCTGTTTCTCATTTCTTTCTTGTCATCATCGATTTCACCTCTGTTTTTTCTCCAGCCCCAGATCACACATGTCACTCTAGGTGAAAAATTAATGTGCTGGGAGAACAGGCTGTTCTCAAATCAGATGCGAGGCATACAAAAGGTTCTGCACTGGCAGTTACCTCAGTTAGTAGGAATCATACCACTGAGAGAGCTTTGTCTTTGCTCCAGTCGTTTTATACTGCCTAAATGATTGATGTTGCAATTTAGCTCAGTGTATCTGTATCTGACTTCTCAGCACATTCTTTACATAGCTCCAGTCCCACACCCAAAACGTAAATTTAATTTCTCTGTTGGCATGCTAGGTTCTGTTCATTCCTAATGAACTTCCAGATGTTCTGGAATCAGTGACCATTATATCTACATTGGTCTTCAGTGTTACTGGTGAAGAGCCACTGTATGTAACTCAAACTCCACCCAAGCTCAATTTGATTCCTATAATCTTGTCATTTGATCTACAGGTTGTACCTGATTTACAACGGAGACACGTCCCAATAAATCCATTGGAAGTTGAATTTATAGTGAATATAGGAGTTTAATATGCTTTATTCATCGTAGCGTAGGGCGTAGTAAACATGTTAAAACCTACACTTCCCAGCGCACATCACTCCCCCCCACGTCACTCGCTGCATCACACACTGCTGAGTGCTGAGTGTTTTAGTGCATAGTATTTATTAAACACATCTAAAGCATGACCAGGTCCACCGCTACAGTGGGACAAAGTCATTTACATAAAGCTGCTTTCATAATAATGCACTGAAATAGATTTTTAATAGTGTTTTGAATATCTCATTGAATAAGAAGATTTTGTAATAATATTTTAATAGTGTATTGGAAGTGAGCAACAAAGCACAATTATTGCTTGACCATGGATTTTGCTCACTATATTTTCCAGCCCTCATCACTCCTTCCATGTGACAACCTCCCTCATGACAACTGAGTATGAAATCGTACAGTGTGTACTAACTATCGCCTGTCTGGGAAAATACACAATTCTGAATACGCTTTCTGCTGAATGTGTATTTATGTTTATTATTGTTTTTTTATTTATTATTATTTATTTATTATTATTATTTATGTATTAAAATGGGTAGTACCTTTGTAAGGTGGTTCTTCTCAAATATTGAAGTTCACTGACCCCACATAAATATGATATATAGTATACCATCTGTTATAGCTTTGAATTCTTCAGCAACATCATCTGGTGGTTTACTCAAATGGTCTGAATTATTTACACCTTTATGTCCTACTCTCTGGTTTACATTTACAGCGTTTAGCAGACGCCCTTATCCAGAGCAACTTACAACTCATACAGTCTTACAATTCAAGCAATTGGGGATTAAGGGTCTTGCTTAAGGACCCAACTGTGGCAGCTTGGCTGAGGTGGGATTTGAACCCTGGACCATCAGGTCCAGAGTCCAGTACCTTAACCTCTAGGCTACCACAGTCTCTGATAACATTCTTTATTACTCTGTTATTGCCCACTGCTGAGGAAACATGTATTACATTTTTTTAGAACTTACCACAAATGCTTTTTTTGAAATCTTATTTTGTCATCAGGCAATGTGTGTCTAAACACTTTTGTCACTCTTTAAGATTTAAACATTACATTTGTATTTCTAGGTATTCTCGTTATCACTATTCAGAGGCTCGTACCTGCTGTTAGAAAACAGTTTGTGACAAAGCAACACTTAAACGCGTTCAAATTGACATTGATAAACATTTAACCACTTTAAATATTTCACACATTCGGCAAGGTCAACTTTTATTCATCACACTTCATGCGAGCTATTGAGTTAGATGCTAGCTAGCAGGCAAGAACAATGATTCTGTAGCTATGTTAAGCTTGTGCCTAATAAAAAAAAATTATACCAGCAAAAGTTTTATTACGATTATGATTTAGTGCATTGTAACTTTTAAAGGATAGCTAGTGTTAGCAAGAAAAGCTCCACCAGACTATATTCATGAATTGAACAGGAATGAACAAATTATAATTGCTATCACACATTCTCCATTTCTCATTCCACCATACTCTCATACTATGGCCCCTACATTGGAGAAGCAACATGGATAGCAAATTAAAGGTGCATTTTCTTGTGAATGAGAGCAAAGAGATTACCACAGTGTTATCTCAGCCATTAAGATTTACGATTACATTGGCCTAGAAATGGTCTTGAAACATTTGGTCAAGCCTGTTTTTATGGCTTACCAAGATCAAAACAATCATTTTAGCATTGACTTGTGCTCCTGTTTAAAGCAGTATAACTATTCACAGTACAGTCGATTCTGGTTAACAGGACCACCGGTTAATGGGACCAGCTGCTTATTCGGACCAAATCCTAAAGTAGCAAATCAAATCCTATTATATACGTGTAATGTTATTCACTTATTTGGACCAAAATTCTGCTTAATCAGACCAAAGAACATGACAGCGAATAAGAAATATGTAATATCCGTGGTTACCAAAGAAACTCTTCGTCTCTAGCATCACTACAACGCTCCTGAGTTTCTCCCCAGCCCTACAGGTCTACTGCCACCTACAGGTCTTTGCCTAACATTTCCATTTATAACAACAAAGAAGTCACAAGTCACCACTTAGCCACAGCAAAAGCGCGTCAGATCACACTGGATAAGTTCTTCAAACGTTGACTGGAATTTA
>JAUZSV010173191.1:0-13079 GCA_034780495.1 Parotocinclus cesarpintoi | reverse complement strand
TAATGCAGCATGCATGTATGTAGTAAGAGTGGTTGAGTCAATATCCTCAGTGTTTTACTTAGTTTGGCCTTTCAGGGTGTGCATGCTGTGTGATGTTTCCCTTGGCCTGCTACTGTGAAAATGCACTGGCCAATGACCCCTCTGCATGATGCCAGGAGGGGAGGTGGAAACCAGAATCGGTTTTGACAAATGCAAGCGATTGGACATGCTCTATAAATCATGACCCACACCCTTCCAGACTGCAGGGAAAATGAGATGAGGGGGTAAGGGAGGAACCTATGTGTGTATGTGAGTGAGGATTAGAAGGAGACAGAATAGATGAAGTGGCACTGCAAAAAAAGACCAACTTGCACAGATACTGTCCGAGGAGTAAGGGATAAAAAAGAGTTTCTGCTTGTGGAGAAAATGAGATTGATTATGAGGCTGTAGGGAGTTCTGTCAGTTTATAAGATAATGTGTATGAGAACGAGAGCATGATGTAGAATGTCTAAGTGAGAGAGCATAGAGATTGTGTGTCTGTGTATGGAAGGAGTGTTATTCATTGCCGGCAGCTGGAAGCACTCAGAGCTGCTGCGTAGAGCGAGAACAGTACCAGCCCAGGCTCCATTCTCCCCTCAGAGTGTTGTCTCAGTCAAAGCCCCTATAGATCGAGGCCAAACGAAAGTGTGTGTGTGTGTGTGTTTGTCTGTGCGTGTGTGTGAGATAGAGAGAGGGTCCTGTCTCTCAGTAGTGGTCTGGCCTCCAAACCAGAACAACACAAAGGCCAGCAGGAGCACACTGTAGCCCCTCTGAGCAAATCCGCCTTGTTTTGACTGTACACTCATGCGCTACGAATAAGTTCAGTAAATAAATCCAGTCCAGACTGCCGTTTAAAGTTTTGTGCAGTGTGCTTTTATGTCAGTCACACTTTAGGGATTACTGATGAAAAGTTAGATTGCAATTACCAGATTAATTTCCAAGCCTTTCTAAGGACCTTTATTCCATGTTTTTTAAGATTATAATCATGCAGGAAGTATTTCTCACTGCCTTGTTTTGAGATTTTCTGAAGACACATGCTTTTTGGATAGGAAACAGAGAAAATATGGTATACCCAGGAAGCACAGTCTCTATGTTTAAGTGCGTTTGTGAAAAATGTTGCAGTGTACAGCAGCACATTCAGACAACTGGCAAAAGAATAGGTCCTACTAAAAACCAATATGCTTTCAATGTCAACAGATTATGAAAAACAGTCTGGAATATCGGGTTTATTGAATGCTCCTAGTTATAGAAACTTTACGTTTCTTTTGTCTGAACCAAATTAAATTAAACTGAATCTGATGTAAGTCATAAAGAAATTTGTTTAAAATGTGGTTGTCTGATCTTGTCTTTTCCAGAGGTGGAAAATCAGCAAAGGTGTTTCCAGTGAGTCACTTGGTTACCTTTCAACAAATGTAGAACCTAATGCCAAAGAGAGGACATTTTCACATTAGTGGAATTTTTTCATGGAACTGTTGGGAGAAATTGCTATGTTTATTGTGTGTTCGAACTGTGTTTAAATTTTGAACAGTTGTAGTTCTTTAAATTTTGTGTTTAACAATTTTAAACTCCTACTTCAAAGTAGGTACTTTTCTCTGTACATTAGAACTCTGAGTGAGATACATTTGTAGTGACTGGTCCGAACAAAAGCGCTCGTACAGAGTACGGACGCAATAGATAGTGTATAGTGATTGGTCGAGATGCACCTGTGTTGAGGTCAACTGTCATGTTTAAATATACTTGTACACTGGTAGTCATATAAATAACAGCTCTTTGTGCTTGAATGGAAAAAAAAAACAAATGGACCGTCTTGGTGACCATACACCCTACTGGACAGTCGTCCAAATTGACATGATTCTGATCACTCCCATTAATATATCACTTGATACTCAATCACAAAAACAAAACTGTTTTTGCATCTTATTTGCATAATCAAACAACTTTCTTTGAGTTTTCATTTGCTTTTCTGGTAATCTTCTTTAATGAAATAAAATAAAATAAACTTATTCTTTATTTAGTCACTTCATATTCATTGTAAAATATCCCCTAATTATTGTGAGCAGTGTATTTGAACTTGGAAAAGGATACAAATAAATTTGGATAAGACCTGTGTCTTCTGTATTTACATAAGAAGATAAACTCCTCTTACAAATATGTCAAAAGTGTACTGCTAAAGGCCAATAAAAACAGCCATAAGCTTGCAAAACTGTAGATCTAGATGAAATCTGTTAATTTGTAAAAGGAAAATGCAGGAAAGACGTACTAAGGGCATCACAGAGAAAACTACTAAATATATTTGAGCTGAAAAAAAATATTCCAGGTGTCAAGCATGAAGTGTAGTGAAGGTTGCATCAAGGTTTGTGACTGTTTTGCAGCCTCAGGGACTATCTCAATGTGTTAAAAATTGCTAAATGTGAATTTCAGTTACAATTTCAGTGATGCAACAAAACACCGATTCAAACCAATGCAATGGTTTCAACATTTTTGAAAAACAAACAATTTGGAACAGTGAATTTAGAGTAAAAAAACCACAAAAACACAACTTACATTATATGTATAACATATAATGTAAGTGACTTTTAGTTGAACTAAGTAGTTGAATGTTATGGGCCTTGTTCAGGTTTCCAGCAGTAGCAATCTATTTTAGACATTATTTGTTCTTGCAGATGTCTGAATAGCAGTCCCAAGCCTTAATATCTAAACCACCATGCCACCAGTGGAATGCTGTGAATTGACCTGAGGATGGATGTCAATGCAATGAAATCAGAATTGACCAGGATATTGTGAATGTACAAATAACAAAGACACCATTGTTTTATTGTTTTTTGTTTAGCTAGAAATTGTGTCTACTATCATAAATTGCACTGGATTTAATTCATACATCCAGGTTATCCACTTCACATCTTGAGTGAACTAGTTGCACTTTATACCTGAAGAGGTGTACTCTAATGTACTTTACTTTACTTTAATATAATGATTCAGATTCTAAAAAAGGGTATCCCAGATCACTGTTTAAAACATAACTTTCAATCCATTTATCTAGGTGCCTGGTGGTAAGTTATAGCACTGGGGGCACATCAGTGTACAGATCTTCTCACGGCTGGCACCAATGTCTCCTATCCTAACCACAAGGCTAAAGGACCTGAACTACAAAATCTTCTAGAACCAACCCTGACCATTTGGGAAAATTGATGCCTGCTCTATTTTATATATTTACGCCTGGACATTTAAGACTATATGGAATAAACTTATTTTTATTCATTTATTCATTTTCTTATCTGCTCAATCCTGGACAGGGTTGCTTAGCTGGCAGCACAGAGCTCAAGGCAGGTACAACCCTAGACAGAGTGGCAATTCTTGATAGGGCATACACATAAAGGTACATTTATGTATAGGAACAGTCATGTATAGGAACAACTTAGTAAACTGTTGTATTCTGAGTAATATAAATGATTAGGATTTATTAAATACAACATAATTATTATACAATTACTAGGAAAGCAGCCCTAGTGGTTCAGCAGGTGGAGCCACCTGCTAGAAGAAACAGTGTCAGAGGACCTGTGTTCTATCCCAAGTAGGTCTTGCAACCAAACCAGCAAGTGTTATATTTGCATTTTTTAAAACCATTTTTCCATATCCAGATGAATATTGTGTTAGGAAAGGCAATTTTATCCATGTGTTACTGTGTGGCTTCACTAGAATGAATGAAAAAAAAATCAAATATGGTATTTAGCAGACCCTTTATTCAGAGCAACATAACGTTGAGCTAAGTAGCTGAAGGTTAATGAGTCTGTTCCAGGTCCTGTAGCCTGGAAAAACTAGCTTTACTTTTGTCATGAAGGTACTATCCAGGTAAACTGGATAAACTTTTATAGGTATGTTAAAATGTAACTATTTAACGATGAGAGGAACTTGTAATGATGGGACAGGAACTTGTGGGTGCTAAATATTAAATGCTCTACATTATTGAAACATTTCATAAATTACTAAAATGTCTTTTTTCATAGGCTATATAACCAGACATCTCCCTACCCTCCTACAAACTATATTTACTCATATTATTATTTAAAAAGTTTGCACTTGAAACAGACTATTGTAATACCAGTGAGTTTTCCTTTCAAACGGTCTACAGCACTTTGTAAACAAGCCAGAACAGCTCTTATGTATTACATGGTACACTGTGAATGAAGCAACAGCAGTACAATTCACAACATATACCATATACTGCTAAATTCTTCTTTCACAGCTTGTGGTAGACTCTCCCTGTCATGGTATTTAAATGTATTAGACACAATCAGTCGTGGAGAAATCATCTGAATCCAAACAGCAGATAATCGAAATTCTTCAAGCTCTGAATAAGTTCTTTTAAAATAACAGGGCTGTGTTTGCTTGAATGAATCTTGTCAAGGTTGAAATATTGTAAACTGCGATCTGACAACTGAATCCCTGATGCACTAAGGCTCTGTTTGTACACACAAATAACAATAATAATAATAAAACCTATAAAAGTTAGGGTTTTTCTTAATTGTAGGTTAATACACTGTATGTGATATATGTTATGAAATATGTAAATAAATATTATAAATGTGCTGTAAACAAATTCCATTCTCTAATTGTGTGAAAACTATTGTGGGCATCTAAAGGTCTGAACAGCCTCTTTCTGATATTCTGAAAAGGAAAAGACAGGCTATAGGTAGCATTCAAATTTACACACAGATAGAAGATAGCTATGTATGTAGCTATTTAACAGTTGTGGGTCTTTATAAATAGTTAATACTTGGATTGAAAGATTGTATTTCATTGCATGTGGCTTTAAAATGGGTGTTTACTAAATTACTACATGTGGAAACGTAAATTATTAACCCATAAATCACTCTGATAGATTGTTAGAGTGGTTTGAAATGTCTAAAGCAGTCATGGCAGACTCTGCAGCTCATGCAGCTTGTATGCATGTAATAATCTGATGAAAACTATGTAAGAGTTTATGTAATAACAAAGTAATGGTCTTACCAAAGAGAGCTGTGACTGGAAAGAAAGTATTAGTAATGTATTTATTCATTTTCCTATCTGCCTGTTCCTTGTCAGGGCCATGGGTTTAGCCAGTGCCTAGCTGGTGGCACTGGGCTCAAGGCTAGAACAATACTAGAGCAGGTGCCAATCGAAGCACTCACACACTAAGGGCAAACCCACACAGACACAGAGAGGACTCTACACAGGCGGACCAGAATTGGGTTCAAACAGGTGGATCTCGGAGCTAGAAGGCAGCTGTGGTAATCACTGCATAACCATGCCGGCCAATTAATGTCTACTCCTACAAAATTTAGATTGTTCTATGTCATTTCACATACTTTCATTTGTGAAAAAATGTACCACAATACATTACTTTGTTAAGGATGAATGTGTGAATTACACAAAGCCAGGATGTTATCTGTAAAACTAATAAGTTAATTAAACAAAGCAATATCAAACACATTATAATACATGTAGTGATTATGCAACACACTGACTTTTGGCTTCAGATTTTGTGTTCCTTGTTAGGGCATGATTAGCGATCTTATTACATGTATGCAGAGTCCAGTGAATCGCACCCAAGCCCATCTCTTCAAGAGTTCCTGAGCACAAAACAGAGTGACCACACTAGTGAAATGAACTGGGCTGTGGGGGTCAAATACACCTGGGTGCAGTACGCCCACCACTGCAGTGACATAGGTTGGAGTCCCAGCAGGTTGAACATTGCAGTGCTTAAACAAACATCACATACTTTATCATAGTTGTTCACATGGAAATTGTTTGTTTCTTTCCTATGTGGCAGTACCTGTGTATGACTTTGAAATTGTAGAGAGAAAGAAGGAAACATTGATTTAAAGGTCATGGATATTTGCCAGTACATTTCTTAGATGCCCCACATTATCCAGATGCAGCAGTGATGTAAAAAGCCATGGCCCCAAAACCTCTTCCATCTGCTATTGAGGTTCGAAATCTCTTCAAACTCTTCATGTTACCCCAACTGCTGACACCAGCTCTGTTTCTAACCTCTAGTCAATCAACAGGCTAATTACACATGTCCACACTGTAATTTTTCTCTATAAAAAAAAGGTTTCTTATGGTTCTGCCAACAGACACGTTTCCCTAGGTGATTTCCTCTTTAAAGGTGACTACTAGGCTAAGATGCCACATGGCTGACTTTAAACATAATGAGAGCCTTTGTGCAGATGTCATATTACTGCAAACTTGCACCCTTTCACGTTTTACCCCCATTTGTCTTAAGGTGATGTGCTAATTTGTAACTCTGCCTGTATGCTGTCACGTGGTCAACGGAAACCATTAACATTGAGAAATCAGCTTTTTGGACATAGGAAAAGCTGCTGAACTTAATAAGAGGTACTTTTATCTAGCTCTTATGTACATTTGGGTTTGTTTGGTGTCATAATGTCAAACCTGTCAGACTTTAAAGTGCTATTATATGATAATTATCAGCAGCACTCTGAAGCTCTTCCTCTACTTTACTCTGCAGACAGGCAGTAGGTGAGTAATGGTAGGTTAGTCTGTATGAGCCTACTGAGTCATGCATGTCTGCCAAGCTCAGACTGGCCTGACCTTGGTTAACATGATGACATGCACAGTTCTCATCAATCACAACTAATCTGTCCCAGATCATTAGCTACACGCATGCTCAAATTCATTGGTGTTGCCATGTTTACGAATAGCGATTTTGCTTATAATTAAGAACTAGATTCAAGTGTGCTTTCCAGCCATGGAGCATGTCACTTTGTAGATCTTTATCTACTAGTTCACAAGCAGCTATTGCACATATCCTGTGCAACAGAACTCTATAAGTTGGGAGTATTAAAGTGGGAAGGGGAGAAAGAAGCCAAGAAATAACCTCCACTTCTAATTAAGATGTGGTCACAGTCTATTGACATGTCCAGTGCATAATTAAAAAATTATGTAAGCCCTATAAGCTGCTGTGATTGAGTCGAAATCCAAAGTGAGCCATCAGTTTCCCAGCTGAGATGAGCTCATTGTTTTTACCACAGAAGTTTAAAATAACAGAGGGCTGTGTTTTTTAGATATAGTAACTTCTCTCTCTCCCTGTCATTGAGGTCACCGTTATGCTCCTCCTGTGAGTCTAGTGTTCTCCCTTTGACCCTGTGACAGGTACAAGCTGGTGCTTGGTGGGGAAAAAGGAAGCACCCAGTGCTGCAATACATCTCTGTGATGTGCCCTCTTGGTTGCTACCTGTCTTCTCTCTCTCAGTCTCACAAACATACACACCCTGGGGAGAATAAATCTCTTATAGGAAGGAGTGAATGACTTTTCAGGAAGAGAGGTGCAGACTGGATTGCCCTCTGTTTCTGTTCTGGAAGGAACTATGGTAAAATGTCAGTTTGTTTATGAATTATGTACAGCATCACGATATTCATACCAACACTGCATATGTGAAAATACAACTGAAAATACATACACATATGTATTACACAGATCTTACATTTTTATATCAACCACTAATGCCAGCATTTGACAAGCACTCACACACAGCTACAGGACATAATTAAATTTTCAATTCAAGTCAATTAGTGCTTTGGCTGCTCTTTGTTAAGTTTGTGACCAATGGCATTGCCTCCAGAGATGAATGGACTGGAACAGGGGGGACCATCAGCTGATTTTGGGCATTGGGTTTAGAGGTCCTCATTCATCACTCAACATCTTCCATGGACTTTTTGACAGCTAGAGGTCAGCCCTGTGTGGCAAGAGTGAGCAAGATGGATGCTTTTAATTTGGGTAATGAAGAGTTAACTATCTTGGGAGAAAGCGTCACTCAGCCTCGAAGAAAGTCTTATTTAATTCCTCTCATCTAATGGAAGACACTGGAACGCCAGCTATGATTGACAATAGGCCCCCAGACATAATTCCCCACAGACGCTCTGCTTAAGTTCCATCCCTTGTTAATCTTTGCTATAATGAATCGCAAAAGTAAGGTTAAACTGCCAGTGTGAATTCATTATCACTAATAGATTAGTTCATAAGTTAATTTACAGTGGGGTTTTTCATTAGTGCTAAATGTCTTTGATTTAACATGGATTTTTTCGTGCCTTTTTAGACTATCAATCCTGGCTGCAGTCATCGTTGTCCCTCTCTGTATGACCTCTTCACTTTATTACTTGGCTAAGGAATGAATATGGTCCATGCCTGATGACCTGGTAGCAGAACAGAATGATTATTCTGTTTTTCAGAACAAGTATGAGACTCCATTTACCTCTATTGCTCTGAGAGTAATGGCAAAGTAGTGCTGTCGGTCAAATTTATCCTTGACCCAGTGCATTCGTATGACTGACTTTATAGCAGCTCTTAGATAAGATAACACTCTTTCCTAATCAGGAAGGTAGTCAGTGCACACTTAATTCTCTGCCAACAATGGCTTTAATATTCACCATCAAAACAAAAAATGGAGAAAATAAGCACTTTAATATTATTTATGCGTTCTGGTTGTACTTTTTGATAAAGCTTTATGGTTTCCTCCATTAAAAGCAAATCTCTCTCCAATTACTGAAGAGTAGCTCAGGCAAACCTTGATGAAACTTTGACATATGGAGTTACGTCAGAAAATGTTCATGTTAAGCTACAGAACATTGACTCTGAATATGGAATAACGTAAAAGCTTGTATACAGATTTGTTTCAGCTGTCCTATAACAACTATAACAACTTGACTGATCTCTCTAATTGATTTCATGTTTTCTTGGCTGATACATTTGTATTCTTATTTTCTATGCATTTAAAAAAATAATCACAATGTTTAAGACCGTGTGATTAGATTTCTTTTCTCAAATGTGCACATAAAAGCATGCAATCACTTTAGTTCTCTCACTTCATTACATAAATTTGTTTTCAACATACCTGCAAGGGAAGCTGTAATTACACTTGCCATGATTAAAAAGGAAATTGTATTCTGGTGGTTACAAATTGAACACAGTAAAGACATCACCTTGCATCAAATTTGTCTATAAAAAAGGTGACTGGAAAGAAATTGAGTGGTGCTTGGACTAATTATTAGATGTTTCTGCTAAAGGTTTATTACCACAAACCATAACGATGATTTCCAAAGTCGTAATGGCCTCTGAATCCTCATAAGTACACTAATGCTAATGTTCAAGAACTTCAGGCTCTTAATTTGCCAAGTGTTCCAGTGTGTAGAATCCTGAGGTGAACTCTGAGTAATATGAACAGCAAAATGTATTTATTTCATGCAGATGTTTGTTGGTACTTTATACTCATTTTAAACAGCTTCCTCAGCTCCAGAGAAACACTTTGCAGAATTTCATTAAGCAGGGATGCAGCCACGCTAAAAAAACATACACTTGGTACACTTTTAAAAACAGTTTTAGCTGTTCAGAGCTGACACAATGAAACAGGGTAAAGCTGAGCTTTTTTTTAATTTGTGGACGCAAAAGCAAAACAGAAAGCCCTGCCTTATTACAAGGTATTTGATCAATTTTTGCTTTTTTTGACACCAGAATATACAGAAGAGAGAGTAACAGGAAGGCATTTCTATCATCATTATTATTATTATTATTATTATTATTATTATTATTGACCATTACTGTTATACTTTAATATAAATTCATATATAATTACATTTATCCTTGTATTCCCAAAAAAACAAAGAATATTACAGTACAAAGACCAGAGAATGTGCCAGAGAATTTCATCATCAAAAATATATCAGATGACTAATGTACACAGGCGTGACTGAACAACTATATTGTCATTCAGAAACAAGTTTATTGTCGGAAAAAAAGCTATTTTATTTTTTATTTACTTACTTTTTTTTTCATTTTGTATATGGCCATATTTATGTTGACAACTGAGACGTGTATTTAAACAGGTATTCAGTAACAGGTCTGCTGAACAATGTGCTTTACTTTTATTTTGATAACAAATGTTTTATTAAATCTACATTCAGATGTATTTAAATAGCATGTTGTTAATAACCGAAAGTCGTCTTACGGCAGCTTCACAGAGACCTAGGTCCAAATCTAGCAGTTAATAAGCCACCGTACCAGTGGAAGGAAAACCTTGTGAGAACCAAGATGAATACCATTAAGACTAAAAAACAAAATGTTAATTTAGTAAACTCAGTCCAAAACTGATCATCTGAAGCAGAATGTGTGCAACACAAAGTCTTCCAGCAATTAAACAGATCAGTCCATAATGGAATAATGTGTAATAAGGATATGGAAGTTTCTAAACTGGATGAAATTGTAGTTTATCAGAGCATTTTAAATGTAAATAGTTATAACTGAACTACAGTCAAACCTGCAGTTCTACATTTCTAAATATAAATTTCTGCTTTAACATATGGGTTTATTTTAATTTCTTAAAACAATTATTTGAGCAATTAACCTGTTATAACAAATAGCAGTCTAAATATAAACCTGATAAATTAACTTTAGGTAAGTTAGGTGAGGTGTGTAATGGTATAAAGAAGCAGAAGCAAATGTCATTTAATATGTTTGGACAACATTAACGTTTTCCTATAAAATGGGAAACCTATAAAAATGGTTTACTGTCCAATTAATCACTTTCTAGAACAGTTAACTTTTAGAAAACAAATCCAGATTGTACAACATTTACCAAATTTTCCACTTATTTCAATATTATCGCAACTAACACTAGTGTTTTAACATTTAAGGTGCTATTTAAAACATCAAACATAGCTTTATCTTATACTTCTTAAAACATCTTATTTGTATTTTTTACCTTGTATAACATTTATACTCACAGAAGTTAGAGAAACTTGTTACTCAATGCTTTGTTCTGTGGTTTAGTGTGTGTTAGAGGCAGTTAACTCATTGCTAGGCAATCCATCAAAATTTGTCTGGGTCTGTATAGACTAAACATGCTCTCATTACTTGGGTCCTTGGCGAGTACGATTTCAGGGCATGTTTATTAGCCCAAGACAGAATACACACAAACATTTAAAAAGTGATTTTAAAATGTATTGTCTAAGCTCTACATCAAATCTGGGGAAAGGTTAAATGATAGCACATAAAATGTCACCAAAAAAGAAAAGTAAAACTTTTAAATCTTCAGCCACAGCTGACTGCAGCCACTGTGATTCTGTATTTCAATGCACAAATGAAAGAGTGGCCAACATTCTACAAAGAAGCATAATCATGTTTGCTCAGTTAATTTTAAGAACAGGCTGGGCGTTTCACAGCTGTTTTCACACCAGTTCCTACAACCCTTTCTATCACTAGCCCTTTTCCTATCACTTTACTGTAACATTTTTTTAACACAAAAAGGAATTAAAAATTGTGCCATTGCTCAAGGATTGGAAGATATCTGGGTAGTGAGTTTCTGTCCAACTCTCGGTCATATGGCCATATGAGATATGTTCTAGAGAACTGTCAGCCATTAATTGTTTTCACTCTTAAAAAGTGTGAGTGCAGCTTGAGTGTAGAAACATCTCTAAAATCAATGAAAAATAATAACACCTCTGAGCTACATTTGCATTGGCTTGGGAATGTAAGGCAGCTTTATGTTGATTTTATTGGTGTTTTACTGAGACTGAAAACATCATGAGAAAACAATATGTCACCTTGACAGTGTCTGCTTGGCAGAACTCACAATAGAAGTATCAAAATGTAACCAACTAATTACGCTACGATAATTTTAACAGTTGTTAAGGTTTTTGACTATTAGTTTTAAATGCTGATGTACCTTTAACCTTGAACTGCTCATTTGCAGGTAGATACTTAATAATTGTAAACCACGTAATGAATCTGCATATTATTCGCTGTATAGCCTTGGGTATGAATGAATAAAAAGGTAACATTTGCAGACTCACTTAGCTGATTGGACGCAAATTATAGACAAGTCAAATTTATTTATAGCACTTTTTACAATGACGCATTGTCTCAAAACCGCTTTACAAAATTATACGACCAAAAAACTAATTGAGCAAGCCTAGTGGAAATGAAAAACTCCTTAACTTTTATAAGGAAGAAAATGTGGGAGGACTGAATAGGTAGAAGTGGGTTGCTCTGTGCAACTCTAAATATGACACTTTTGTAGCTTTCCACCTCCCCAACAACTTAATTTGCCAAGTTTCTGTTATGACCTCTTAAAACAACGTTCATAAAAATATTTTTAGTGAAGAACTTTTTAAGCTAAATTAAAATGGCAACAGATAGATAGAGTTCATTGTCCAACATCAGTGTCTGCCATTACAGCCATGTTCCAAAAGTCAGTGAAAAATCTTAATAGAAAGTGTGAAGACTGGTGTAGCAACAAAGGGGTACAAACTATACATTAATACCCATGTATTGGATGTTAATGTATTGTTATTTTTTTATTTGCAAGTTGTGTATCAAGTAATACACAACTTAAGTGACAAGATGTCTTTATTTTCCAATTCTTCTTGTTGGATTTTAAATTAATTTTCATTTTTTTAAGCATTTAAACTAGGCAAAATAATCATGTTTTTATTCACAATAGTCCAATCAGGGTTTGGTAGGGGTTGTGTTATGGGATAATACTCCTGATATGCCGATCAGAAACAACAAATTGTCACTGAATTTGTGATCCCTTCTGGTCAGAAGGTATTGAAAGGTCTCAAACCCAGGTGCCTGTGGTGGTGGTAGTGGTCTAGCGTATTAGAACACTGTGCCACCTGAGTGTTTACATCAGTACTGTATGAGGTAAACGACCCATTTATTGTGCTTTTGCATAGTGCTGTATGTTTGCAGTCCATTACTACTGCAGACTTAACATGATGGCATTAAGCTCTTCAGTAAATGCCCCTCTGTAGATGTCTGTGAAACTGGAATTTATTAATCCACAGTCTTAAGATTTGGGTAGCAATCTACTTGACACATTCACATGATAATTGTGAATTGGTTTTAATAAGGATATAACATCAAACTCTGTGTTACGATCAGTGGTGGTATTTTGTCGGACCCAGAATGTGGGATAAATATATCCCCAAGAATGGGGAAATAAGGATAACAAAACCAAAACGGGGAAAAAGAGCGAAAGGCTCTGAAACATATGAAAAATAAAA
>JAUZSV010172985.1:0-13083 GCA_034780495.1 Parotocinclus cesarpintoi | reverse complement strand
CACACACACACACACACACACACACACACACACACACACACACACACACACACACACACACACACACACACAGATTGCCTAAAGATTAAATGGATGCCTTCTAAATGGATTGGTTGCTGTGTCGAAAGTAAAAGCTATCCCTCAATATCTTTCATGATTATTGAATCGGCCACGTTTCATTTTTGAAGGCCCTATTTTTGAGATTACATGAATTTACTAGGTTCTTTGGAAAAATGGAGCTGTATTACCACTCACATTAATCAGGATTAAGCCAGGAGGTGCCCAGCTGCTTCCCCACACGGAAGCTCCAAGCCACTGACCATTCTAATTTTCTTGGTTATCTGTGAGATTTCAGTTTCAAGTTTCAGGCTCAAGTCATCGTTGCAGTAAAAAGTAGGACTGAAATCACGGCAGTAAAAAGTTCATTTGAACCTGGATTCCTGCGCAGAACTACAGTACGCTGCAAATTCGCTACAGGCACTACATTTCCCATAATGCCCCAACATCTTTTTTGCATGAAATAATGTGCATTTGCAAATATCTATTTAGTGTTTTACAGGCTTCTTATTATTCACAGAGTGTCCATATGGCTCACTGGCAAGCAGAGGGGTCCAGCTGTGCCCCTCTAAATTCTGTGTACCCCAGTACTACAAATAGTCTAAAAGCACCTCTGTCCTGAGAGCTGTGAATTCAACCCTGGGTTAATCTCAGGACCCTCCCCCAAGACCACCGGGGTAAGGGTGCTTCTATTATGCAAACGGGTAGTTGCTGCACTAAAACCACTGATTGCCAAGCTTCCACATTGGTGATCATGGACCACACGTGTTATAACGTGATGTATTGGGAGAGGTTTTAGTTTTGAAATGTGGGTTTGAGAAATTGCATGTAAGTGGCTTGTGGAAACATACTTAAAGAAATTCCTTTTATCTTGGCTGCATCCAAACTACAAGAATCAAGCAGGTTAAAAAACAGAGATCAGAGTTTTCAAACAAAATGTAGCTTTATTATTATATTATTCAACAATAAAAGGGCAGAAGGAATTAGATTGTGTTCTCCAAGAACAACTGGACCCTATGGAATTACATTCACATTTATGGCATTTAGCAGACGCCCTTATCCAGAGCAACTTACAACTTAAACAATCTTACAATCCAAGCAATTGTGAGTTAAGGGCCTTGCTCAAGGGCCCAACTGTGGCAACTTGGCAGAGATGGGATTTGAACCCTAGACCTTCTGGTCCAGAGATCAGTACCTTAACCGCTAGGCTACCACAGTCCCATTACAGTTTTTCGTGTTTGTTTGTGCTGCCCTCTAGTGGTTACTATGTCCTATCAGCCTACCCTAAAAGCCATTATATTACATTAAATAACACCTATAGCAGGACAACGTGTTATATCAAATATATTTACAATTTAAATTAAACAAATGGTGGGTAAGTGGGTAAAATATTTTTTTAAACGAATAACCAATTCCATTTTATTTGTTGCATTTTTAACTCAAGTAGGGTTTAAGTTATAACTATAAGCATATAGTGCATAAGTATACACACATTCATTTCTTTGGGATATCATATTTACAGGCTGTAGAGTCACTTCCCAATCCTGATTCACTATTCCCACTCCCCTCCCCCCACTGAGAAAGAGAGAGATGGGTGGTAAATGGTCCTCACTCTCCCACAGAATCACCCACACTTCCACAGACATGTTCACCGACTCTTTCTTAATAAGCGGGTGCAAAATTGGTTTGACAAAACCCACCCAAGGTGCTGTTTGAGCTCGTTTATGCAGCATCTGATCTCCATGTTAGGGTGGCAGCTAATAAGCGGTCAACTGAGGGTCTTGTGACAGTGCCTGCGATTTCTCCATTGCTGACACATAAACAACACATTGTTGGGTGGGAACAATCAGCCATTTTGTCTTTCTGCATTTTGCGACGTTTGCTGGATTCTGGGTCGGACGTCTTTGTTATGATTTCATGACAGAATTTGACGTCGTCGCTGCTTGGTTCCTGGCATTTTTTGAGCCTACAGCCCTCCCCTCTCTTGTATTCTCCTGTCCTCTCCGCTCTCCTCCTCTTTTTCCATCACCCCTCTCACACCCCTCAGTCTGCTGGAGCTGCAGCAGCAGACGGCTTATTCGAGAGAGAGGGGAAGGGAAGAATGCACAGAATTGAGACTGCCTTTGTGCCCTGGGGAGCTGGAAAAAGCAAGACAATGTGCACCAAGGTGGAGAAGAAAAACAGAGCTTGCTCCTAGACCTCCTATCACCCATACATCCAGGCTTTGGAGGACTGGTGTGCACCCCGAGGCAGAACGGACGTGGAGAACAGTGAAGAGAGAGGAGGGACTAGGGTGGAAGAAGATGGAGGGAATGTTGCTAGCACTGCATCACAATCCGGGAGTCTCTGTGTTGATGTGCTCTCTCGTGTTTCGGGTGGTCCATCACCTCCTGAAAAAGCTGCCTCTGCCTAAAGTAGTGGAGCGGGATAAGTTTTGCTCCTGGAAGTGGAGAAATCTCAGCGTGTCTCTGGTCCACTCACTTCTCACTGGACCATGGGCCATCACCTGGTGGGTATCCGAGGGTGCTTTTTGGCTTGGGTTTGTGGGAAGATTTGACGGACGATTGGAATGGATAAAATATCTGGAAATTGATCAATATTTGGTGATAATATGAGACGGAACTGGGAGGTTCAAGACTAATATGAGGTGGAGCAAATAAATGGTGGATAATGGATTGATATGTGGCAGGAACTATTTTAGGAGCTGTTGAATAGTGCAGGTAGAGTTCCAGATATGTTTTTTTGGTTTTTGGATGGATTGAGCTTGTGGTTTTGATTGTGTGGTGGTTTGAAAGGTTATTGTTTGGCAAACTATTATAAATGTGCATTAAAAACACATTTCGTTTAGAGCTCTGCTCAGCCCTGGCCAGCTTGCATTAATAGGAGAGCCAGAAGGAAAAACAAGAACTGCGTTTTTGCAAAGCACCACACCAGAGTTAAATTCTCTAACGTTGCGCTTTCTTCATAGTTTCTGCATGCTCCTCAATCACCTCATAGAATACCGTCATAGAACAGTTTCTCATCCATCAATGTGTGCACGAGAGAGAAGCGAGAGCACAGAGGAAGCAGGGCCTAAACGAACCAATGCACTGCATGCAGCTCTACAGTGAGATAAGATTTCTCCCATCGTAAATGGTACAAAAATAAACAATAAGTAAGTGGATGTCAATGATGATATTAAATAAACCAATGTAGGGAAATCAGAGCAGTATCTTGCCTATTTAATAAGCCTACATAAGCCTATATATATATATATATATATTATATATATATATATATATATATGCAGGGGTTCTGTCAATCATATTGTGGGTTGTGTGAAAGCTAAGGAGAGAAAAAAAAGTTGTTACGAGATGGCATTCTCTTAGCTATTTTGTTTCAGTCTTAATATATTTGTTCTTATTTTCTCACTATTCATAGTTTTTCCTAGAGGTATATTTTAGTTGCTTTTTGTAATGTATGTATCACGCGGGCTGCTAGTACGGAATAAATACAAAATAGTATCTCATACAGCATTGCTAAGTATGCTATATAATATGATGTTCAGAAAACATACAGACCTGCGTTACAGTTGTTCTGCTTTTCTTTGGTTTGTAGGCAGAACAAGGTCTTCTACCGGAGAGCAAGTTCAAACTCCTCCAGGTCAGAAGGCTAGAGTTAAGAAGAAAAGCTCTAAGAGTCAGTATCGCAGAGACATTGTGCAAGGAGGTGAGAACAGCTCTTATTCTTTACTCTGTTTATTTTGTGTTTGCTTATCTCTTTAGATTGATGTTATGTTCACATTGCAAATGAAACTGCCAATTTACTGCTCAGCTTTTTTTTAAATGTCCACATTTATTTTTAATATGGCCTCTATCCAACACAAGTCTGTACAGGTTGTGCTCTTGAACTGACACACATACAAAAGAACATCGAGCTACCTGACACACGCTCTACGTAGTAATAAACAAAACTGAGCATACAGTAGACATAGCTAAACAAAGGTTATGGTTAAATGAGGGCGAAGATACTGATGCATTCTGTGGGTTCATTGAGCTACTTTTCTGGAGAGTACGGTCTGAATGCCAGGAGCTTATGAAGTAACCTTACAGACACATTATTCTTATAAAACGTATGAATGTAAAAGGCAATGTTTCAGTATTAATCAGTCTAGTCTAATTTTATGTAATAGTTTAATTAGCATGATGATAAATTGGGCCAATTTATCAGAGATTGCAAAAAAAGTTAATAGGAGTTAAATTGTGGCAAGTGGCAAGTCCTCAGACCTCAGTTTGTTTGATTGTTCATGAGTTTTGCAAAGCCATTCATTATGTTCTTATGCCCAAATACAGCAAGTTACCCAAAGGACATGAGTTCCAGGATGTCCTAAATTCCAGCCTGACTTTTCAGACTGAGGTCACATTGCCCCATATACAATGCTTATAAATATTAAGGGATATATTCAAAAATTAAAAAAGATGCATTTGATTTTATTTCATTATACGAGATCATCAATAAAAACAAATGCAAAGTCAAAGAACGTTGTTTGATTAATCAAATGAGATTACATGATTGAGTAGCAAGTGACATATTAATGGGACTGAACAGAAACATGTCAAACTGGACTAAAGTGTTACATATTGACTGTTCAGTAGGGTGTATGGTCACCCAAGACTGTCAAAACACACTGACGGTGATGGAGCATAGACAGGATCAGATTGTCCAGCAGTTATTGTGTAGTTACTCTTGCTCCAGGGCAACTTCTAGTTCCATGTCTTTGGGTCTGGGTGCATATCTGTTGTCCAATAACAGCAAGAAACTGTTCCCACAACTTTGCTGCACCTTCCTTAGTCTTCTTCGCACTGTTCCATTCTTTTGAAAGTGATTCTGGTCCGCTCATCACGTTTTGGGATGTTCAAAGTGCTTTTGTCACTGTTGTCTCTCCAAGCTGCGCATTCATTCAGATCGTGTTTTTCAAAGGTATTGCAAGGGCTGGGAAATTGCAGGATGTGCCCTTTCACACTGCCATGAAATAAACAAATCTGTCACAATATGAGGGGAAACATCTGAACTGTCTCACTTTTACTTACAGTCTCAACTGATTTATGTGGATAGCCTTTTTAATATGTTCATCTTTGAGCTTTGTTCGATATTCGCATCTACTAGATGCTAATATTGGATACATCAATTTTGCATATATTTTTCTTTTTATTAAGAAACACTCTTTAGTATTTTTAAAATTCCCAGTCTGCGGTAAACCCCTTTCACACTTAACAGTTATGTTTTCGTCCATCCGTACAGCCATGCACTTAACCTTGTTAAGAAAATAATCTAGTACAAATATGAAATAATTTAAAGATATATATGAACTGAATTTGAACTTGTTCATTGCCTGCATCAGCTCTACACTAAGACTTAGAATTTCCTAAGTGATTCACAGTTGATTTGGCTCATAAATAAGCAGGAAGATAATATAAATACTTAAATTGTGGATTGTTAAGTGATTTACTTCATATTTACCAAGGCCAGTCATTCTAAAATATTTGATACAAAATATAAATATTGCCTTCTTGAAAAATAGCTAGGCCAGTATAGTTTTACTAAGGTTTTCATTCATCATTTTTATTTTAAGACTTTCCATCAGTTTTAAAGCTTGTCACACTCTATGTTTCTATTTTTGTTCCTTACAAAGTATTTTCATCTCTTGCTGTTTAGACACAACATTGTCAACTGGGAAATTTCTATAATTCAGCTGGTCTGTAAATGTGGGATTTCTAACTTGTGTTTATACAGTATAGCATAAGACCAATGTGGACCCTTTTTAGAATTGACTAATCACAAATGGTTTTTAAACCATTATTTCCAGTCCAATTACTTATTGGGGTTTAAATATGTAGTACTCAAATTTTATATAATGATATTATTAATATACACTGTGAAACCTTTACATTGAGGTTTTCTCTCCACAGATCTGCCCCCTCCTCCAGAACCCCCTCCTGAGGACGAGCAAGTACAAGTACCAACAGGAGGTCTAGAGTGCAGCCACACATCCCTTGAAAGAGACGGGGGCTCACTGTCCTCCATGGAGAGGAAAGATCACAACACACCCAGCCGCAAGAGCTCTGCTCAGAGACGCAAAGATGGTGAGAAGACTGACTGCGCCTCATTACACGGCTCCACAGTCTCTGTGCATTATACATTCATAACACACATGGTCTAACGCAGTGCACAAAGGCGCAGATGTTCCAAGTTAAGCACAGATTGACTTGCATCACTTGACTTGAATTCTAATTATTCATCATAAACTTTACTTGGTTTCCCAGAGGTCACACAGAGCATCTTACTGATGTGTTAAATGTGTCGCTTCACAGATGACGACCTAGTTCCTTACAACAAGCACAACTTCCTGTCTCGTGGTCAGATGTCCAGCAACTGCTCTACGACAGGAAGCTCTTCGTCACGAGGATCCACAGGGTCACGGGGTCATGGAAACAGCAGGAAAAGGAGCGAGGTACGAGACCTAACAGGATAATATGATGACATGAGAAAAGTATTATGGGTGCTCAAGTGACACTGGGGTCTAACATGCTAGCCCACCACTGAGGTGACCGTGTTTCGACTTCACGTGCCACTTTATTAGGTACAGTGTAGAAAATAATTGTTCGATCCCTTGCTGATTTTTTAAGTTTGCCCACTTACAAAAAAATGAAAAGTCTATTATTTCAACAGTGAGTGACAGAATATCTAAAAAAATCATATTCTATATATTTATATATATATATATATATTTTTTTTTTTTTTTTTTTTTTTCATATCTTTGTTAGTGGGCAAAATTACAAAATCAGCAAAGGATCAAATAATTATTTTCTTCACTGTACACCCATTTAACTGCTTGTTAACACAAATATCTAAACAACCAATCACATGGCAGCAACCAAATGCATTTAGACATGAATACATGGTCAAGAGTACTTGCTGAAGTTCAAACCGAGCAACAAAATGGGGAACAAAAGTGATTTAATTGACTTTGAAAATGGCATGTTTATTGGTGCTAGAGTGTTTGTTGTGAGAGTTTTGAAAAACGCCTTTTTTTAAAGTCATTTTCAAGGCCTTTTGATCCCAGAGATCAGAGGAGAATGACCAGACTTATTTGGTCTGGTAGAAAGGCAACAGTAACTCAAACAACCACTTGTTACATCCAAGGGATGCACAGTACGTTGAAGCATATGGTCTACTGCAGCAAAAGACCACAAACTGAGGTGTTCACACAGGTTACCTGGTCTGACGAGTCTAGATTTCTGCCTTGACAGAGTCTGGCAGAGTCAGAATTTGGTGTAAACAATGGGAACTCATGAACCCATCCAACAGTTCAGGCTGGTTGTATAATTGTGTCTTGGCACACCTCAAGCCTCTTAATAACTGAGCATTGTTTAATACAATATTGTTGCTGACCATGTTCCTCCCTTGATGATCACAGTGTACCATCTTCTGGTGGCTACTTCCAGCAGAATAACGCACCATGTCACAAAGCTCAAATCAAAGTCTGTTGAACATGACAGTAAGTTCACTGTACTCAAGTGACCTACACGGTCAATAGAGTTCAATCCAATACAGCACCTTTGGGATGTGGTGGAACAGGAGAGTCACAACATGGATGTATAGCCGACATTTCTGCATCAGCTTTCTTATGCTATCATTTTCCTATGAACCAAGATTTACAGGAATGTTTCTAGTACTTTGTTGAATCCATGACAAATATAATTAAAGCAGTTGGGCGGGCAAACGGGGTCAACCGGGTAAGAGCAATAATGAAGTGTTTTTCCTAATGAAGTGGCCGGTGAGAATAATTGGTAACTGGAAAACAATTCAAGTTCACATGTACGTTTATGTTCTGATACAGTAACTGTTGTACTTAGTACAGTAGTCCAGCAGTTGCAGCATTTGGTGAACAAAGTTTCTGTGTTCCTTATAAGCACCAAGCTGACAATGAGAAGGTTTTACCACTCCGGTGAATTAAATGCGCTGGATCTGCAGTGCTAGAACCAAAAGTAGATCGCGGGACAGTTGCAGATTAGTTTCAATTTGAGAATTAGACTCTATTTATGGCGGAAAGCTGACACACCACAGGGGGAGAAACAAGCGGATTAAAAAGTACTGTGCATCTCAGCACAGTCACCAGATTTAAGTGTGGCCTTTTCTCACAGAATTTTAGTCAGTTCCCTGTTATGTACTCAAATCAGTGTTCATATTATAAATACATGAGGACATATGTCGAAGAGAGCTGAAATGTGCATTTGTGTGCATGTGTGTAAGAGAGAGAACGAGAGAGAGATAAAGAGGAGCTGAGTGAAAGGCTCAGCTTTACAGTTGGGTAAATATGATACTCAACCTAAAAAGTAAGGCAATAGAAAAAGTGTATGTGGTGATCAGTGCTGATATAAAAAAATGTTGATAACACTGCATCATCTCGGCTATTTAGACACTCAATATACTACAGTATCACATGTACGATATATAGTATAGAAGAACATATGTTTACTAATGTGTTTGGACAAGGACCAGAGTGCATAACATTATGTTTTACAGAATATAACGTGGATATTTAGTAACACTTCACTGTACCGAGTTTAGACAACAAATAAGCTCAAGTCGGAGCAGTATTCTGGATTTCTAAGCAAACTTTATATGTATATCAGATGTATTTATATCAGATCTAAACATCTGCTGAGCCTGTAGTCACTTTCACATTCAGATTGTTCAGATTGGATGCAATTGTAGTGATGACATTTGTTTGCTCTAAATAGCTTGGAGCAATGAGTATTTAGTGCAGTAGTTAGTGGTACTTCAAATACTGATTCCACTATGGAATAATATTTATCTTAAAGCAACTTCAAGTTGCAGGTGCTTTAATTTTTTCCCTTTTTATTTGTATTTTTGCCGGGATACAAGCAATCCACAAAAAAAGGACAGTGTAAAGACTCAAAGTATTATTCTGATTGAACTTTAAAACCATATACAAATGTGACTCAAATCTGTCTGGGAAAAAGCATATTTCATGTGTTTGTAGCAATTTGAGCTGCCAATCTGAACGCAGCCTATTTGTCTCTGTGTTATATTGGCACTGCAGACTTTGTGTCTGACCTGAGCTTTGATCAGCAGGACAGAAAGGAATAACCAGAAAGAACACACCCACTAGCCCATCATAGTGACCCTAAATCTTTTTTTATTACTTAAACCTTTCTTCCTTGTCCGGAGGAGTCCTGTCATGGGAAACGGGGCATAAACCCATGTCCCCCCAGACCCCTTCTTTAGATCTATCCCCCCTCTCATGTTGCCCCTCCAGGAGCTTTAAAAGCAGACCTAACAATGGAGGGCTATTGTTCTTGGGGGAGAGAGTTTCAGGTTACTCCCTTTCCTCACCATTATCTTTCCCAGCCACGTAGAGCATGCAAAAAGGTGCTCAGTGGTGACTAAAGGGGACTTGGTAGGGCTTGGATGCTTTATTTGTTTCAGATCATGGGATAACCAAGCTTTATATACATACTAAATTAAATAATCTGGAACAAACTAGTTAAAGATGCATGTGAAGAGCATCTTGGTGGCTTTGTACAGCTATTTATTACACAAGTATTAAAGGTTACTTTCTTAAGTGAACTAATACTCTCCATTGCTGTGTGTTTTTATTAGAAAATTACATTTCACCTTTAACCAGATGTTTAATCTTTTGTTTGTCTTTGCTTCTCAGGAGAAAAGATAAGTGAATGCCAATAAAACAAGTCAGCATCCCACAGTATTCTGTCATTTTCTTGCCTGAAAGAACAGATCAGCACAGAGAAGGATGAGTACACAGATTCATTATCTGCCTCACTGCATATGAATCATGGACTTTTACATTTTGTTGTTGTTATTATAATTATTATTGTTATTTATAACGTTCATGGGGCCATTTGAAATCCCATTGCCATTGTAAATAGTCGTCTCTTTAAGGTTTTTACAGTGGGTCCAGATACAGGGAAAGAAGAAATATATTGTATTTATAAGAAAAGAACTAAAAGAAAACATGTCATAAGGTCCAATATAAAGCAAACAAGTTATCATTGAAATGTGCCAAGCTCTTTTGTAGAAATGGATACAGTACTTTTTTGAATGCATCAGTGATACTGCACTCTTGTTTTGATGGAGAACAACAAATGATACATAGCACATGTGTTTAAACAGCCAGCAATTTTAGGTGTGCCTTAGCAAGTTGAGGACGCCATTAGCTTTAACCTTAGCCAGCAGGTCCCTGTAAATGTCTGAACAAAGTCACAAGAAATCTGTCCTTTGATACCCTTTCTGGAAGGTTTTACCTGTCATTTTGTTTTGTTGAAGGATTGCTTCTGAGACAGTGTGAAAACGTGTACCATTCAAAATAAAGAAGGAAAGTAAAAAAAAAAGAAAAAAAAAAAAAAAGAAAGAAAAAGTATGCGCTGCTGATTAACTTTTTGGTAATACTTGTTGTTTTGTAAAAATGGAATAAAAACACATTTGGTGAACCTTACATGCCTGAAATTGTGTTTGCTTTAATTTGAATGATATATAAATTATATAAGGATGAACACAACACACATGAAGGGTAGCACGTTGGCTTGGTGGGCAACACTTCCTCACAGCAAGAAGGTCCTGGGTTCAATCCTAGGGTGGGACGGCCTGTGTCCATGTGTGTCTGTCCACATGTCCTCTCCGTTCTGCATGGGTTATTCCAGGTTCTATATACTTTGAACTCCCTCAGTTCAAAGACAAGCGTGATAGGTTAAGTGATTACACTTATTTGGCACTGACTTGACTTTGGAATTAATATGCATATTTACAGATGACCAATTAGTGATGAAGGAAAAAAATAACAATGTTCCAAACAAATTGGAAATATGAGAGTATATGTTCCCATTTGTCCTGGTTATTGTCCTGAAGGGCATTGGAGGCTTTTATTGAGAGTAGGCAAACAGCTTACTGGGTGGGATGACAGTCCATCATGGGGCCTGTGTAGTCATACCATTTAAATGTTGCAATCCAGTCTGATATTTGAACCCAGGTTCTTATGAATTGCTGCTTCCTGTAGGTGGCTATTATCTCAGAACCACATGATCTTTAATTAGAAATTTGCTAATTACTAATCATCTTACAAGACTCAAGATTATTATTCTAAGCTTACACAAGTATACAGTAAAACAAAGTGTTGTTTCTAGGTTTCTAGGACCATAGTGCAACACAAACAGAGAATAACACAAAGTGTAAACATACAAGTCCCTAGAGTACAGAGTTCATGTAAAAGTTTGTACGCAATAATGAATGGAACATAAAATATGAAATATAGCCTAGATATGATATTGCAACATATAAATATGTTAGGCATTAGCCTTCATGCAACCAAGGATTAAGTGGATGCGAAAATGAATAAATGAAAGTTATTATTTCAGTCAGAGCTTACATGTCTTATACTTTTTTACCATAAATAAGATTAGGTTCAGGTGATCACAGTAACTCAGTAAGTAAATGAGGTGTGTATGTGTTGGAATTCGTCAGATACTAGAATGGAATTGTAAAAATGTTTGTAGTTATCTTGTTTTTCCAGAGCTGTGCATATTACTGCAGCAGTATGTACTGAGTGGCCACTTTCCTGGAAACATCTGCCCTTTGGAGCAACTGGAGCTTCCTGTATGGAAGTTTGCCATGATCCCAGAGTGCACCCTACAAAGAAGTAAACAAGTTTGCTTTGAGGATCCACATTAGATTTTGGAAATTAAGTGATCTGTGTCTCTATCTATTTAATTGAAGCACAGACTAGCCGGGGCCAGCATTTCAAAAAACGCCAGTCAGAATTTGGTGCCAGCAGCATGAATCGATGAACCCTTCTTGCCAGCAGCTGCTGAATGTGGAGTAATGGTGTGGGGAGTCTTTTTTGGTCTCTGATATCTCTGATTTTACCTTGTTTATTCTATGGGAGAAGGACACTTTCAGCAGAACCATTCACCATACTACAAGGATCATATAGTCATGAACTGGTTCCTTCTCACTCCCCAGATCATGGGCTAGTCTCGCCTATGTCACTTCCTCCATCAAGTTGGACCAACTGCAAAGCTATCTTGTCTGCAATATTCCTGCATAATGATTTTAACACCTAGTGGAATATGTGTCATGACAAATTTCTTTGGAGAGATATGGTTGTCGCTACTAGAGTGGATACTGAGTGTCCACATAGGTAACAGCAATGTATAAAAGTTGTAGCACCTTTTACATATAGAAAGTAATTTAACTTGGGTGAAGTGGATGAAAAAGGAGCAGGGCGAATCAGTTTAGTGTGCTGAGGAGTTTGATCGCTTGGGGGCAGAGACTGTCTGGCAGTGCCAGCACAGATGCTCTGGTGCCATTTGCCAGACGGCAGAAGGGAGAAAAGGTTGTGTTTTAATTACAATGCTAGTAGCTTTACAGATGCAATGTTTATGATAACTGTGCATGATGCGGGAGTTAGGCTCCTGTGGTGGTCCAAGCTGTCTTTATTGTTTTCTGTAGGAACTTGTTGTCCGAGTAAAATTCCCTAACCAGAAAAGGCTGCAGAGGCTCAGGATGCCTTATAATCAGGTTATTCTATAGAAAATGGTGAATAGAATAGATTAAATTCTCAACTTTTTTTTGCTTCTGGAGGAAGTTTGTTGGCTGAGAAAAGTCGGTTAAATGGTTTTGAGCATTATACCCAACAGATACAGCTATCAGTTTTACAAAACCTATTAAAAAAATAGAATAGGCAATTAAATTAAACCCTTTATCCAAATCAACTTTGTTCGGGCAAATGGTTTGAATGAAGAACATTGTTTCTTCCATTATTTCTTATCATAAAATTCCAAACTTGTTCCATCCACTTCCACCTCCATTCACTAATATTAGTATTTTATTGGATTTCTGTGGCTTCACCTCTCCACTTCATAGACCATATGAATTACGTGTGTGTGTGTGTGTGTGTGTGTGTGTGTGTGTGTGTGTGTGTGTGTGTGTGTGTGTGTGTGTGTGTGT
>JAUZSV010172876.1:0-13084 GCA_034780495.1 Parotocinclus cesarpintoi | reverse complement strand
AATGGAAGATCCTACCTCACCTGTGTCGAAAATAAAACAAAGCACAAATCATAACGTGTAACAATGAAAGCTTCGCAACACATGAACGCGGGCGAAGCTTATAAATAGTCCTCACTGATCCGGGACAGGTGTGCACAATCAAGGCGTGACAGCTACTGGCTAGGTGATCTGGAAAAAAGGAACAATACAATTACCTTAGGTAAAAACATATTTTTACTTTTTCTTTCCAAGAGAAAAAATACAAAACACTTGCAGGCACAACTATTCTTCCATCAGTGAAAAAGGCTGGTCATCTAACCCGATATATTAAATAATTTTTTGGGTCATTTGCTTAGCCTTCTGACTGTTACGCTCATAGAGGTGAGTTTTGGCAAGTGTGGGCTTCATTAATTGCCGTCTGACTGTTGCTGCTACGGTTGCCTTCTTTTTATTCTCTGCAGTCAGCCTCAAAAACTCACCATAATACTCAAGTGTTTGTTTCATAAATGACATATTAAATTAGTTGTGTTGAAGCATTTTAATTTGCTTCCCCCGCAAGGTCTTTTTCCATTGCATGTGTTGCAATATGCTAACTTACATCACTCTTACAGACTGTGTAAAAGTTCCAAACGGCAGACATGTTTGTTTATGATTTGCCGGTAACGATCAGTGGCTGATTGATCGGAACACCACTAATACATACATATCTAAACACACACACACACACACACACACACACACACACACACACACACACACACACACACACAGAGTAATATTTTTTGAGAGGTCCAATGATTGCTCTGCACGGTTGTATAATAGCCAACAAATAAGAGAATTTTACAGGACTTGATGTAGGCTCTTTCCTGTTGATGTTTACAGAGAGTTTTATTTAAATGTTAGCGTTTATTACTGGAATTTATTTCCCCCTGTCCTTTATTGGCATTCAAACACCTTATTTAATGAGCTCCTTACATGCAGTGGTGATATCTAGGTATATATGCAGATATCTGCAGTGGCTCAAGAATAGACAAATCATGACATGGCAATATTATGTTTGGCACTCAATTATTACTAATGTCATTGAAACGAATGCCTCCAAACTGGCTATGGACTGACAAGAGGGCTACTGTGGCACAAGTCAAAACAATTTGTATGCTGGTTATGGTGTAAATGTGTCATAACATCATAGTATCATTTAGACCAGTTCTATTCAGATTGAGACTCTAGAACTGTAAGGATATTAAAATATAGACACCAATAGAAAATCAAGACTATAAACATTATTAAAAACAATAATATATATAGCAAATAAAATAAACATAATAAAAATGGAGAATGAGTTATTCTTTTTGTGTTAGTCCAATAAGCTTAGTCGCTGATGGTTCTCCTGCCCTCATTGGGGGATGGGGGTAATGTCTATATGGACTGCATGGGCAGTAATGCAAGAGTCTGCCAATTATTTTATAATAAGATTAAAACTTTATCCAATATAGGCCAGAACTGCAGATGGTATGAATATGGGCTTCATTTCTTTCACCACATAATTACTCGTCCAAATACGCCCACTCACATGTACGCTTTTTCAGCTTTAATTGGTCGCTGAAACACATTACATAATAATGAGGACCTTGATTGGTATTCCCAATACCCCTCTCTGCTCAATACCACTGTTCTGTCCCACCTCCCTGCTGACATTTATGTTTTCAATTAGTCATTTGTATTGACACCTCACTCTCTCCTATTTAATCACTTTCTCTCTTACTTCCCAAGTTTCCTTTCATCCCTTCTTTTATTCTTGGTGACTAAGACTCTGCGTCATCATCTTCATGATCTTTTATCAGCCTTCAGCGCTTTACCAAGCATAATCCACTTGCTGGACCCAAGGGTAGTCTGCAAAATATAATCTGTTAACCCTCTGGCTAACACTCACAGCATGATGTGCATCTGAAGTTTGCTGAAGTATTAATATGGTAAAGACTCTTACATCTTTTGATATATTCCCACATAGCTTTTTTAACAGCATGCATTTTTTCTCAACATGCATGCATTTCTCTCCTTGGCTGGCATTTAAGCTGCATTAGTCAAACCAAACAAGCACCGATTGCCTTATTAAGATTAACATTGGACCAAAAAAACCTGTATTGACACATTTCATGCATTTAAGAGAAATGCATTTATTAATACATTAACTGGGAAAGAAACAGTTGTAATTTTGTTTTAATGTCATTTAGCAGAAACTCTTATCCAGAGCGACTTACAATTAATTCAGTTTTACAATCCAAACAATTGTGGGTTAAGGGCCTTGCGCGCGAACCCAACTGTGGTGTAGGTGCCGTGGCGTGGTCCATAGTCCAGTGCCACAGTCACAGTTTTCTCTCTCTCAAGATGAGTAAGTGAATATGAATTATTACAACAACCCTTAATCTCAAAAGTAATCTCATGAGGCATCCTGTGAGGAATCCTCTTATCCTGTGAGGAATCCTCTTATCCTGTGAGGAATCCTCTCAGTTCAGTCAGCGACCAAGCAGGGATGTAATGCGCCAAGCAGTCAAAGACCAACTAGACAAAGAACAAACTACAAAAGGTGGTTTGTTTTACCCAAAATGATGTAAAAAAAAAATAAATCAACAAAATGAACAAACTATACTAATGAGCCCTTAAAATGGTCAACAAAATATTACTCAACAGGCTAAAAGAACCAAACCAAACATATACAGGGTGAGTCAAAAGTCACAAAGGCTTCCAAAACCATTGAAATTTCTTTGTTGTCTCGGGACTAGACAAGATTAGACTTGTCTGAAAAATCTGATTGCGGCAGTCAATTTGAGACAATTCTGGTCTTCTTTGATGTGCTACATGACCATAGGAAAGACTTGCTTTTGTTCCAATGTGACGGCATGCAATATGGTGGCCATGGGCTATACAAAACCAGGCTCTTACTGAGTGACTGTGACTTACTCAGCTTCCTTTGTCCATTGGATCTGGTTGGGACATTTAGATTCAGTCAGATCTGTAAGTGGAGCTGCTCTGGTAGTAAACTGAGGGATAAACTGGTCAATCCAGAAATGCTTTTAGTTCCTTATAGTCTGTGACACAGGCCAAGACACAATGACATAGGTCTATACTTGTGACCGTATTACTCTATTTCCAACAACAAACCCCAAATACTCAGTTTAATGGATTCACAGTCGTCCCAGCAGACCTCATATCATGCAGCACCTCCTGCAAATGCCTGATATGTTCCTCCCATGTAGTGATTTAGTGATGACAGTGTCATCAAGATATGATGCTGCAAATTCTGATAAAATACAGTACCTGATTCATCAGTCTCTGAAAAGTAGCTGGGGCACCATGCAGTCCAAAAGGCAAGACTTTGAGTGTCTGTGTGAGCAGAACCAGTTAATGGCCTTTGCAGAGATCTATAGTGGTTAGATAGCTGGTGTTCAATCAAGTCATCTATCCGGGGAGTAGGATATGAATCAAACTGAGAGATTGTGTTCCAATACCTGATATCCATACAAAACCATGAGCTGTCGTTTTTTGTGAATGGCTTCCTCCATCAACACAGCTCACAATTGTTCAGGTAATTCTGTAACTCAAACGTCTCACAAATGCTCATTTTAACACCATTTCATGCTTGACAAAACTAGTCCCGCCAGGATTCTCCTAGAACACTTCTGATTTACATAAAGCTCTCACCTGGAACTGTTTTTGTCATATCGCTGTTTAAGATCCAGATCCAAAGGATCAGGCAAATGTTGCTCTTCTACTTCTTCATCCTCCATAACCCCTCTAATTATCAAAACCTCTCCCTTCTTAACAGGTCTCTACCCATTCCTTGGTAGGCTGTCCAGGGTATCTGTGGTTGGTCTATTTTTTAAACTTAAAAGGACCCTTGCCATTTTGCTAACAGTTTGCAGTCATCATTAGGGAGGAGTTCAAGCACCTTTTGGCTGGGCTTAAAAGATATTTTCCTAGCCTACTGATCATACCAGGTCATCTGATAATGCTGGGTCTCTGTCATGTGGGACCGAGCAAGCGCAATCATTTTTGCCAGCCATCCTCATATCTAAAGAACAAAGGATATTACATCAACAGCCCTTCTTGATCTTCCCATAACTCTTAGTAAAACAAGTGGCCCCTTACAGTACATAATGACATATAACAGTTAAAAGGGTGAAAACCCAGTGGAAGATTGTGCTGCTTCTCTATATGTGATAATGAGGTAAGGCAGCAACTAATCCCAGTCTGTACCGGTGGCGTTCACAAATTTACGCAACATCTGCCTCAGGGTCTGAGTAAAGCTCTCAGTAAGACCATCTGTCTGAGGGTTGAATGCAGTTGTTCTTAAAATCCTAATGCCCAAAAGCTGGTGCACTTGTTTTAACAATGTGAACATAAAATTAATTTTACGATCTGTGAGGATCTCACAAGGGAAGTCCACGCTCGAGAAGAACTGCACCAAACAAAGAGCAAATTGGTTTTGTTTATATGGACTTCAATTGAAAAGCACATCAACACAAACCAGGCCAGTAAAAATATCTGTTACTGCAAGTGGTGCTTTCCAAGATGACCAGACCATGAAATGGAGTGACTCAAAATCAGGAGTGTCCCCAACTACTATGGGAACCACCAGCTGTACTCCTGTTAAATAAAGAATGCCCTCTTTATTTAAAGTCTAGTTCAGTTCCTGGGACTCTTTTCTTGGCACTATGAAAAAAAATGTGCCAATGTTAGATCATGACATTGCATTGCAATGATATCAACAGGGATAATAAACCCCAAAGGCAATTCAGCACATGATGGTTTTGAGAGATGAGAGTATGAGAGAATTTGAGAGAATTTTGCTTGACTTCTCCGCCTGCGTGACTTACTAGACTTCCTGGGTGCTGTCTCCAAGACTGCATCATAAAAAGGCATTGCACAAAATCTGGGATGGCCTCTCAGACTTCATGGCTTGAGCTCTGGTCACTGTATCATTACATTTGGAGCTACAATTTAATAAATTAAACAGAACAGGCAAATCGTAGTTCAGTACAGTTGGAAGTGGCTGATTAGTTACATGCCAATATTTATGAGGTAAGTGGATTTAACCAGGATTTTCCTTCCATCACATTTTTTAGCCCAGACCAAAAACAATGTGACAAACCTATGAAAGAGTGCCTCTGCAACAAATCCAAAGTCAAAATATTTAATGTGAGAAAATAAGATGAAAAGAGAAGGAGACGAAGAATGCTTAATTTGACTTTCAATATTTCGATCCAGCTCCACAGACCCATATAGACTTTTCGTCTGGTCACATGGCCATTGAATTGGCAACCATTAAAATTCATTGGAAAGCTAGGTCAACTGGCTGAGAACAAACAAGTTGAGAAAGTGATGAATGGCTCATACACTCATGCTTGTTCCCTCCATATAAACTGGGCATTAATTATAACAATTGGCATTGTATACTCAATGCATGTATTCTTTTGGGCCAGAAGTAGAAAAAGTCGGACTATTGAAGCCTATCACATTATACAAAAACATCTGTTTTTGGTAACAAAAAAAGCAGTTTCCCCCCCTCATGGGGGACTAAAATAAAACTATTACTCACACACACACTGTCACATTAACTTTATATCCTTATATATTATATATAACCTTATATCGATGGTTTAGGCAGCTGGCAGTGAAGTAATGGTGTGGGGGATATTTTCCTGCCACAACCTTTGTGAACCTTAAGACCAACTGAGCATTGTTTAAACATCATAGCTGACATGATTGTTGCTTCTGACTACATCCATCCCTTTACAATCACAGTGTACCCATCTTCTGTAACTATAAGTTTGGGATTATTTCAGCTGTAACATGGCATATTATGCTACAGAGCTGAAATAATCCCAAACCAGTTTCTTGAACATGATATTGCATCCACTGCACTCAAATGGCCTCCGCAGTCACTAGATCTCAGTCTAATAGGGAACCTCTGAGATATGGTGGTATGGGAGATCATCATGGAAGTTCAGCTGACAAATCTGAGTATTTATGAGAGTAGATCTGACAACAAAACTTTCTAAATGGATATTACAACTTTACTAGTTTTGTAAATGAGAGCCATATATAAGTTATACTTTGTTGTAAATAAACCTATTATTTGACCTTTTAACAAAACCAAGCACAAGCTGAGCTTGTCCAGATATAAAATGTTTCAAGTCAGGATTCAAACATATAGCCAGTAAAACATTACCAATAAGTACTTTAGTCATGCCAACCAAGCACGTTCTTTTCTCAGTGTGACTTTGCTTTAATGTCCAGGAGCACAGGAGAATACCTCTGAGTGCAGTGCCTTGGACACCTGACTTTGGCCACAATTCAATCCATCTGCTGCCCTGTTCTCTCCTTCACCTTTCTAAGCTGATTCATGCAAAATGTTCCTCACTTTTTCCTCCCACTGGCAGAATTACTTTGGCGGTCACTGAATTTAATTGCAGAATGTCACCAAGAGTATCGTATTGTTATCTTCTAATGTAAATCACCTACTTACCGGTTCACTGTCGAGTTATATTGTGTCCCAAGTGTGATCTTGAACATATGCATTCTTGTGACTTTATGGCTTGCCTCGTGAACAGCAGGTATTAAGTGATAGAAATCATCTGTTGTCCTTTCTTACGGTAGCAGTTAATATAATATAATATAATATATAGTACGCAGTCAAATACACATGGTACATTTCTTAAAAGTAATACATTTCCTACCCTTCAGCTTAATACATACATGATAAATCAGTGTCCATATTTTAAAGTAATTTTCATTGTGCATCTTAATCACATTTGCTGGAATAAACATATTTCCTTTTTATGTCCAAATCCAGCTCCATATAACTACGGTACTTATATAACTTATCTTACAAATGTTATGATTTTCAGACCTGTACGTTCTGTATGAACAATATGAGGACAGACTACCGAAATATATATTATAAATGTATGTAGATATGATAAGTGGTACCATAAAGATCATGCTCCCTTTAAATAACAGAGCTCACCTTTGAGGGGAAATAAGCAAGCTAAATGCTAAATGTAACCTCAAAGATTTGAAAATTATTGCCAAATCAATAATTGCACATTGTTTTACCACATATTTGATTTCTTGCTAGCTATTAAGTATAGAATGTATGTACAGAATACTAGCACTAGCACAGAATACTAGTAAAGTACTAGCTAGCTACCATAGATGGCTAATCCAGGTATTAAATAATACATTATGCCAATATAGGCATATTATATTTCCCGGGAATCCATATACAGTTATATATTACATTTCTCTATAGGTAGTATCGTCATGATAGCCTGCTGGCTAAAATCTAGAAAATCTAGATTAAACTAGCTACCATGAGATCAACTTCTGTTGAGGCTAAAAAAAATGTGACATAACATATATTTATTTATATTAATTTATGTTGGTTGTAAGTACATTTTATTGCAATATTTAGTATTAGAAAATAAGTTATGTGCATACGTTAGTGTTTTTTTTCCCTCTCTCGCACACAGGAAGTCATACATTATTTGACAATGCTGTATCAGCAGCCCCCTGTGCGAGTACTTTATCATTTGAATTCTCCACTTTTTCTATAATGAAATTGTATTTGTGATTAAATCCTTCTTCTCCAACAGGCCTAGAAACATATTTCTGGCATGTACGAAAATATTATGGCATGAAATTTCTCTGGAATTGATAATGCTATGTGCTGCTTTTCTTAATAAAATAACTTAGAATATTTCTAAAGGACCACTGGTGATATGCATGACTGGCAGTTTTCATTTAAATGTCATTTTAATCTTAGTTTTTAATCAAAAGTGCATCACTGTTGGTGTCAAATTGCTATTGTTAATACTATGACCGTTTTGGTGAAATAGAATTTAATAGTTTCAGTCAAAGAAACCATAGGTACTACTACTATCGTCTTTCAAATCAACTTGTGCAGTTATTATATTATTTGTAATACGGCTCATTAATATTATATTCTATTATACCACTGGAACACAAACAAGCTCCATTTATTTGATTCAGTCATTTTTCTACCCTCGTTGTTCAATGTTATTGGGTTCACCAACTATATATGTTCACTTGCTACATATATAGTTACTAACAATAGCCCATCTGTTGATCTTGAGTGTGTTAGGCTGCTCCTACCATGTCCATTTCCACGGCCACTGCAGATAATCACTAGGTAGTAGACTATTCTCAACAGAGCAGTGCCATTGACTCACCGATAGTGTGTAGTGGGTATAGACATACGTATGTGGGTGTGTTATATGTACTAAACTTCATTCCAAAACCCTAATGTATAATTATAAAAATCTATTTTTTTCCTTAAGCCATTCATAATACACTCCTTAAAAAAAAAAAGTTATACATTTTTGTGAGCAGTATATTTTATGTGTTTTAAGAAAACCTTGAAAATGTGTGAAAACTATCAATACTACAGAGTTGTTAAGTTTTGTTCATTTAAAAACTTAGCACTTTTTAAAACATATGCCCATTTTCATTGCACTTTCGAATTTCATTGTGACATTAGGATGTGGAAAACTGAGAAATAACAGGTTCATGGTCAAGTGGGAGGAGCAGCAGATGCAGAAATGATAAAACCACTGACTCCACCAAGTTATTCACTAAGACAGTTTGAACACTGACAGTCTGCAAGTGTATCTCCATGTAGAACTCGCCATATGTTTAGTGCCAATATGACTTCATGGTTGCTTGAGTGGAAAATAGCTCAGAGACTGCAGAAAGCACTTGGAGACTACAGTCTTTACATAATCTGTAGCGGATCTGGAGATGAAACAGAAGAAGGGTGAGTGGAAGAGGAAGAAAATTTAATATGAGGCTGTGGATTAATTACAGGCCATTAAAACGCTTGGTTTAGCAAAGATAAGCTACAGGAAAGAACTGTTTTGCACGTCACCTTTTCATCCCAATGCCACAGAACTTTGGATCATATATTGCCTTAAATCTGTGTTTGATAACTGATGATCACATCAAAAATGACTAACTGCTTTTAAACCCTGTACTAAATGCAAATTATTGGTTGCATCCTCAAGTTGGCTAGTTTTAAGCCTCAGTTAACATCAGGTATAATCACACATCTAATGGTGTGCACCACAGAGCGAGTCTCATTTGCAACATGTCCTCCAGTCCTCCAAAGCGAGTCTGATTGTTTCCTTATCTGAGCAAGTCTGTTTAATAGGCTTCAGTGGAGTACTGGAGGAGATTAATTTACCAAATGTGCCTTCTGGCCTTCTAAAAACTAAAGCATTTCAGAGAGAGGAAATGGAAAGCATTTGGACTGACATTTTGTAGAATGCATTTACATACATGGATAGAAATAGTATTTACATAGCAAATGTCCTAAGGGAAGCTGTTATGGCAGGTAAATGGGATACTTAAACTTTAAACAGTGTTTCTCTGTTTACATTTAAGAAGATTGAATAGATGTTTTGATAGGAGTTATTTGACTATCCCTACTGTCATGTACGTTATTGCAGAACTTAAAATGGCTTTGTTTCTAAAATAACACTTCTGATCCTAATCTAATCTAATCCCTAATCCTATCCCAGTCCTGCTAACAATTTGAATGGAAAAGATACATCACTAGATGAAAACTTGATTATCTGTTGTGCATCTACATTTTGTCCAGCACATTTAGATTGTGGTTGCCAGGTTTTTTGGATCATGAGTTTCTGAACATGATTTATGGAGGCAGTTTCTATTCTAAACAACAGGGGTGGTAATAAAACACATTTGTAAAGAAAACCATAGATCACCTTTAATACCAATAAAATATATTTGATATTTACAATATAAAAATATTTGATATTTATTTATAAAAATATGAAGTAAAAATATGAATTATACATATATTTATACCCACATTATATTGGTAAAAACACTCTTTCCAATCAGTGGCCTTTTTTCAGCCATGTATACTTAACAGGCTCATACTATGAAGCATGTATTAATTTCTAGAGTCTAACAGTTGGTTAGGTTGTACTGAATTCAGTGACTCGCAATAAGATAAGATAAAGATAAGATACAACTTTGATCCCTTTGGGAGTTTTCCCTTGGGGAAATTATGTTTACAGCAGCATAATTATTACAGTACACACAGAGTAGAAAAAGTAGAAATAAATAAGAATATTAATACTAATCATTCATCATCATTCTGTAGAAGTAGTCACTAATTTAATACTGGTTATGGGACAAAAAAGACCCAAGTATGATGCCATGTAGCCTAACCAACCAGGTTCCTAACCATGTTAATCACGTCCACAAAAAAGTGCTTACACAAGTGTCAAAACTGGCCATTGTAGCAATGGTAGAGGGTCACCTGGTTCTGTTAATCCCATCTTTTATAGTGTATTCATAGTGTATTTATAGTGTCACATAGTGTATTTTAAACAACAATATCAACAAAATCTGTATAAGCTGTATCTTTTAAAAATCAGAAACATGAATGGATAACGATAGTGTTTTCTGACAGATTCTCGGGTGTCAACAGATGTCACAAGATTTACTTGTACTAGTACTATTTCTGCCATTAAGATGTGAATTATATGTATGTAAGACTTTTTTTTTTATTTAACAAGGTTTTATCAAAACTAGCCACACACACTCATATTGGGCCAATGTAATGTAATCAGTTAATCCTAATGCATGTTTTTGAAGTGTGAGTGGAAACTGGAGTGCCAGAAGTAAAACCACAAGGGAGAAATGCAAGTTGCAGTTGAACTGTTACTATTAACAGTCACTGAGAAGTGGGAAGATATCTGGGATAAAGGCATTGACTTTTGAAAGGAGAACTCACAGGACATGGATACTTTAATGCAATTTGTTTTTTAGATATCCCCCTTTCTTCTTGCCACTTTCTGACAATGTAGGAGTTTATCCTTGGGCTGAGGCAGTTGATAATCTAAGGACATTTTTTTAGTAGCCAGGTCCACCTGTTCATTACTCGAAAGACCACGGTGGCCCAGTGCACAGCATTATATTATATTGTACTTCAGTTTCTGTAACAGGGACATTTTAGAATGGGTTTGGTCTTTTTTGGCACCAACACTAGTTCTTCATTCAATCCATGACTGACGGAGCAAATATCAAAGTGATGTGTATCTAATACAGATTTGCCCCATTTAACGTTCAACTAATTAACATCTGTTCATGTTAACGTCTGAGGTCATAAGAATTCTAATAGTTAATTCAATCTTAATTAATGTCTGAATTACAAAACTAGTATGAGCGAATCATTGGGACATCTGCTGGCAGAAAAGAGAATGGCAGTCTTGAAGCCCGAAAACAACATTCCTTTTGTTTTCATTATGAATTTCACATTTTATAAAACACATAAATATTAGTTTATTGTACAATGCAGTTTTTAATAAAATACTTTTACTTGTTACTATGTTTGAATAAATATTACTTTTTAAGAACACTATATGCAATTTACCTGAGCTATAGTGTAACTTTATGGTAATGGCAAAAATGCACATCAAAATCCTGCTTCCTAAAATGTAATGCAGACATTTAATGGTGAACACCTGTACCACCTTCTCAAACAGCATTGGGATAATTAATGCTAAATTTTAATCCCACTAAAAATACACGTCTCTAAATGGTGACCACAAACGACGACAACTATTGACACATTCTCTTGCATGTCATTCCCTGATTAAGATACATTAAGTTTGAAGTGATGTTAGAGTTTTTTTGAACTGAGGTTTCTACTTTCACACCCAAGTTTGTGGTCTGTAATGGCAAGCCCATCTACTTACTTGATTAGAGGATCAATCGCATGTGCAGGTTTGCTGATGCTCTTGAAATTAGTGCACTTCCTAATGTGTTCTTTGTAGCACTAGCCTAAAGCAACCACCTGCCTTTATTTCATGATGCTGTGTCTGATTAAAAATGGGGCTGAACAAAGTAAAGCTGGATATAGATTACAGTTTAAGTCAGTCAATTGGCATGTTTGAAAAGTTTTTTTTGCCCTCAAAAGGCTCAAAGAGTGCTTCAACAGAAACCAAAGAAAAAATAAGATGGATAGCTTCACAGGAGAGTAAACCATCATACCAAGTCAATGCTAGCATGGTGTTCTTGTACTGTAGCAAACCAAATGCCTCCCTGGGGTGAGCACAGAGCTAACATCTGGCTAGAACTGATACGTCCACTCTGAACTCACTCTTCAAGCTAATTTGGAGAGAGACAGAGAGAAAAAGAAGAGGTAGACATGCATCACTACAATGTGCTCTATATCACCTTTGCTCTGTGTGTCATGCACATCCACAGGGGTGTTAAAGAAAGACTAATGTCAGCTGTGGGGCTATGAGATAATGTAGGGGATGGAAAAAAATGAGAGGTCTCACCATGACATTGTACCTTCTTCATGTGTCGTGTTGCTTCAAAGAATAAAAGGCACTAACTGGATAAGTCATTACAGGTTGTAGAATGGCATCATGTTAAAAAAATAATTTCATTAAATTAAGAATTTAAAAATGCAAATAACTATTTTTTATACTATTTTTTAACTTTATTTATCATCACTTTCAGCATGAAAAGACATGCTGTTCAAGACAGGAACAACGTTGTGTCGATCCTAGTCACATTCACACCAGGCCAGTTTAGAAACTAGTTAACCTTACATATTTTTGGGACATTCCAATCACCCCATCTAACCCAATGTAGCTGTTGACAATAAGAGATGGATAGAAAATAAATGAAAGCCATGTAGAATGTGTTATTTACATTTTTTATTTCTGCTCTAAAGCCTTTAACAATGTATGAACTATACATGAAGCCTCGGTCTGCCTGCTTGACATTGAATTTAGCATATTTGTCCCACAGAACACTAATTGTGGAAAAAAATGGGCATCCGTTGTGGAATTACAGTAAGTTGTTATCCCAAAATCTCATTAACAGCACGAACCTTTGCATATTAAATACAGCTTAGTCATTGGTTCTAAAAAAGCATCTTGGAAGATTCCCTGCATTAACATAAATGAAGGCATAATCCCACTTCAATCATAATGCCGCCAGTTTCATTATTCAAAGTCAGTGACTTGCATGATAA
>JAUZSV010172665.1:0-13089 GCA_034780495.1 Parotocinclus cesarpintoi | reverse complement strand
AAAACAGTTTTTTTTAATGATTTTAAAACAATTGCATATATATAGTAATTATATAATTACTGACTTTCCTTACAACTGGTGTATTGTGTCTAAGTTGTTCAATACAGTATGTGTTATTTTGCTAATGTAACTTAAGAAATACATTTCAAAAATTGATTATTGTTAGTTGAGACATAGCTAAATGTGCTAAACCTCATATCTTATACGAAAGGCATATACAGTTATCATGCAAGTCCTAATATTAGCTACTGTGTACATTTAAGCTGTTCCTTATGTATTACGCTGTTTCTCCAGAAAGAAGTGTTAAGGAAAGATTACGTTTCGGTAAACTGCAAAGACTAGACTACAGAATAACTTTGCTAGCCTTCTGCAGTTGGCGTAAACAATCATCACATCAGTAATACTGTCCCATTAACCATTTTTAGGGTTTCATTGTCAGTTAGAAAGCTTTACATAGTAAACAGCAAGAGCACTTAATCGTTAAGTAAATATCGATTGCCAATTATTCAGTGCATTTCTACATTTCAGGATGATTACAGGTAAAACAACAGTTAACATCACACATTTAGTTAATGAATCATACTGTTCTTTGTATCCAACAGTCTAAGAATTGTGAAAACTGATGTACAGCATTACATTACAAACATTGCCTTATGATAGTGTTATAAATAAAACTGTAAAAACTGTAAGGTTGTAAGCTATGCGTTACAAAGTCCCTTCTCCCAGCTCGTCATAGAGTTTGCACATCCTGTCTCACGACTGGGATAGTGCTCTCTCACTGTGTACTTAAAGTTTGCTAATGAACTTGTCATGAAATCACTATGTAGATAACCTTTTAAAAGTGCTACTGGTGAGTGATCAGAGTGATTCACAAGTGATTCACTTCGCATTCACAGCTGGTGAGATTCAGAACGGATTTGCTCTCAGCATAAATGAGCAACGCCACGTTTGAGTTGGTATCATGAATGGAATGTCTAATTCATTTTACATATAACAAATACAAATGACAAAAATGGGGCAGCATGGTGGCTCGGTGGGTAGCGACGCTGCCTCACAGCAAGGGCCCAGGTTCAATCCCAGGGTGGAGTGGCCCATGTCCTCTCTGTGTCTGTGTTGGTTTACTCCGGTTTCCTACCACAGTCCAACGACATGCGTGTTAGGTTAATTAGTGTCTCTAAAGTAGCCCTTAGTGTGTGTGCCCTATGATGGATTGGCGCCCCTTCTCGGGTTGTTCCTGCCCTTGCACCTAGAGTTGCCAGGTGGTCACCGGCTGTGTGCACCCGTGTGGTTTAGACGGAAGATATTGGATGGTTGGAATAAATCAAGTCAAATGCCCACATAAATGCTTGATGGGGGTATCAAGATCTAATGTCTGCTAAATGACACAAATGATGGGGTTTAGGTCAGGAGAACATACCAAATTTTAATACATTTTGAAATTTATATTCATTTTCAAATACAGAGCATCTCATTTAAATTGATTGTTATGCTGAAACAGAAAAAAACCCTGCAAATTAAGCACTTTCATTTATGGTCAAGAGCTTTTGGCGGCTTCTGCTGCTGCTGCTGCTGCTGCTACTACTACTACTACTACTACTACTACTACTACTACTACTACTACTACTACTACGGCCTAGCAGTAAGCATAATGATTTGTTTATTTGGATTTATTTAATCTCACTTTCAGCATTATTGGCTATACAAAGACACAGGGTTACATTAATACTCAAGGTTACAGCAAATACGTCATATATACTCAGATCAGGTTAATTTAGCATAATTAAGTAACCTACTGTATGTCTTTGTATGTGGGAGAGGACATGCAAACTCCACATAGGCAGTGAATTGACTGCGTCTCCCTCAAGGTAACAGACTATGGACCAGAAGGTCTAGGGTTCAAATCCCACCTGTGTCAAGTTTCCTTTGTTGGGTCTTTCTGCTGTTGAGTAAGGAGCTCTGCGCATTGACTAAATATAAATATAAGCGACAGCTACAGTAAGACATTATACTTTGATAACGGCGTTCAAAGAGGACAAACGCTTAAGTGAAAACATTGGCAATTTAAATTATTATAAACAAAAGTCATACGCATACAAAACACTCCAGTTAGACACCTGCTAACAGAGATATCAAAATAAGTTTATTTTAGAGAATTGAAATTGTCAAAATGTTACAAATTTGCATATAAATGTCAGGGAATCAAGAGTTCAAATGATGCATACGTATAAAATTAACATTCACAGAGCAGCTTGATTGAACCCATTCTACTTGTCAAACTGTGTAAATCATACCAATCACCGGCACACTAAAAGACTTTGATTTTGAGTATTTATTAGACACCGATTAAACAACTCATCTACTTAATGCATTTGATTCAATTAAAAATGTGAATGTTTTCACTTGCCTGGAGCTTTCATAACCTTTAAGAGAATTCAAATTAAAATCACAAGCGGAAAAAGTCATGTACAGAAGAGAAGGAAGCCCACGTGGCTAGCAAACACTTGTGGTAGAGGTGATGGTGGCGACTTGCTGAATGTCTAAGTGTTTGATCTAGCTCTCACAGAGTGAGCATGTTTAGTACAGCTGCAGTTTGGCAGAGAAAAGCATATTACACATCTGAATGTGATCACAAGCCTAATGAATCATTCAAAAAAAAACAGCAAATGAATAGAGCAGAACATTTCCTAAAGCCCAGAATTTAGAGACAGAATCCTCAGTGGCTGATGATCTAGACAGCTATGATACTTGGGTAAATTCACCCTGTATCTCTTTTCCTGAGAGTTAGCACCTATACATATAGCCAAATATACATTTTCCCACTGTAAATTTGTAATTCACAAATCAAACCTGACCATTTTTTGTACTTGAGGCTCAATACGCAGTTCTCAAAAGAATATAGAACCTTCACGCCCTCTAGTGGTGACATTCTAGTAACAAAATTACAGTACTGCACTGGTCTGTAACTACATAGAACATGATAGGCAGTTTTCCAGTATGCTGTTCTACCACCTCTCTGCTGCTTAGATCACTTAATCATAGTTTCATAGCCCTTAAAATGGTCGGTAGTTTGTTTCTAGAGATAAAGTCCCTTATTAGAACTCTCTTTAGGTTAGTCTAATCTAAGACATTAGAGCCTTCTAGAATCCCTCATTCTGTATTTTATTCCTAAACGTCAGATCAAGCCAAATCAGTGTAAATTTGGGTACTACTATTACAACCTACTAATGCAAAGAAATAATCGTGATTACAACTCAACCATTGTCCGCAACTTTCACAAAGACGAAACCAACCATTACAATCACACCCATCTGTAAATTCTCAATTTAAGTAGAACAGGCCAAATTGACCAAAACAAAGCAATAATTATTTCATCACCAAGAGGACAGAAGATTTAAAGCAAACTCAAAACACCATTAACACCAGCACTGGTTAAAAAGAAAGTGATCATTTTGGCCTATACGAAACAAAACGCTCACACCAACACTCGCTGTGCTTAAAAGATCTCGGTGCTATAAACACAGCAAAATTTGGTTAGGTTTGGCAATCACTTGTAGCTGCATAAATGTCCTCTGCCCCAGTTAGTACAAAGCCTTATAATTCCAGTTATGCATGACACAGAACGTCTTAATCTTGACATATAAATTTGCAGGTGATACGATACAAAAAGCAAGTCAAAATTAGAAACAGAAACGCATGCTGCTGGAGCAACAGGTCATTTTACGGGACACAGGTATTGTCTTGTGGTTTTATCTAGTCTTCAGCAGCATCACTGATTTATTAGTGTGTTTTGTAAATCTCACTCTCATCATAAGACATGTCAGCCTTTTTCCACACCACAGGCCTCTGGTTTAAAAAAAAAAAAAAAAAAAAAAACAGCAACAAAAAACTGCCTAGAACTTTCTAGTGCCCTCAAGCAGCTGGATGACTAATCACTGCAGTTATTTAAGCGCCCAGCACCCTTGGCAGAAATATATCTATGCCTGCATGCCACGTAAGCAATCCCAGCTGTAACAGAGGAGAAGCCCTGGCCCTGTCAGTGGCCCTCTGTGTCTGCTTTTGGCCCAGACCCTCTTTTGGGTTTCCCTGCCTTGGTTAAGAACTCGAGCTGCTCGGATGACTCAGCCACTATGGTTGAGGGAGAGGCACTGTTATCTACAAACATGTTGGGAATGTCCTGGCCAAAGTAGATCTTGCTGTTGGTGGCTATGGCCTGATATTTCATCAGCTCCAGATACTCAGGGGTCAGCTTCAGCTAAAAAAAAAAAAAAAGCAGATGCTGGTGAGAATTATTGCAACAAAAGACACAGCGTGCCTGTTATCATTTGCATCAGAGACATGCCCACTGATGCGCTTCTAGTGATCGCACGTTAAAATGTACAATGAGGACATTGTAACGTAAACAAATGGACATGTAAATTTGAATTAAATTTTTCACCCTGTTGGCTTCAGCAAACCTTGCTGCTGTGTAGTACTCTGCATCTGCTTTTGCTTTTTCCCTGGCCATGAATGCAGAATCTGTTAAAAGGCAAATCCGGTATGTCAACATGATTCGTTTGATCGGTCTACAGAACCAAACTTGTCCTAACATTTGCTGCCATGCTGTTATCACCTTCTATTTCAGAGATCTTCTTTTCGGTTTCCTTTTCCATGATTTTCTGCTTAAAGTGGATCTCAGCCACTTGGGCCACTTTCTGAGCCTCTGAAATAAGAGCCAAGGCAACAATTTTTAAAAAAAGCTTAGTTGCCTATCACACTGACAATGTGTTAAGGGTTCCTCTCACCAATTATGGCCTTCTTCCTCTCGGTCTCTGCTTCCTTCTCCACAACTTTCTGGGTCTGAGCTGTGATGAGAAGTCTAGTCTTCTCTGCTTCCCTACAATAGGAAAGAGACAGTGGACATTTTATAACAGGCAAATGTTAACACAGATGAAGCTTTACTGTTTAAAATACTGATATACGAATACACTGATGACTACTGCACAACAAAAAATCTGTATTAATGCATAATAAAAAAAAGTTAACCATTTCAGTTTAAACTGTTTCTGCACATTACAATGGAAACATTTGAAATCAGTTTTAATTTACAGGCATGTGTCATTTAACAACCATCAGATCAATGTCTGTTCACTTTAACAACAAAAGGTATTAATAAATTGTAACGGGAAATAAAAAATTCTTGCAACTTCAGACACCATAAACAGCTAGGCACCTCAACAGCCAATCAGTTCTACATATCCACAAGCAAAAGCAGCAGTATAAAAACAGAAGCCTGACATTTGTTAGCGTAAATAAGGAACTACCTTACCAGTCATATCCTCCGCTTGCTCTTTAGCCAATGTATTGACTAGTAACTATTTTAATGTGATTGATGTGTTTGGAGACTTGTCTATGCAACTTACTCATGTATGACTTTATGCTATGTATTTGTAAGTAACTGTAAATGGTGTTTGTAAGTGCATGTGCCTGTTCTATTCTAAGTAGTACTCGTTTGTTTATTTGTTTGTTTTAGGTCTCCTCTGTTTTAGGTTCCATTAAACAAAACTATTAAGTCCATCATATTTAAGTGTTTGGGCTTTTCCCTATTCAGGGTTGTAACAGAACGCTACTATATTTTCTATAAATGTTGTGAATTTCCATAAATTAAGGATGTGGTGTACATGGAAGCGTTTATCTCGTGTATTCAGCGGTAACTCTGACACATTTAAGTGCAGTTTGTATGAAATTTTATAGTGAAGAAAAACTTTGTTACAGTAGCGTAAAAAGACAAGGACTATGGTAACGTCTGGTCAATGTCAATCTCTGTCAACGACATGTTTCATGATAAACAAATTGTGGAGACAGTGAAAACCACCACTGTGGTGACCAGCTTGAAGTGGTGCCTTCTGGGAAAGCATAACTGCCTTGTGATTGAGGATGACAAAGCCAAGTGGTGGATAAACCCCAAGAACTACTGAAGTGACCAAAATCCGGCCCTACGTTGGACTGGCAGGTATTTAAGGGAGTATATTTCCCTGCATCCTCTAAATTATAGAATTCCCTGACCAAGCAAAAATGTGAATTAAATAAAGAATTGAATAATCCTGATCATTAAGCCATCACTCAAAGTGGCTCGTCTAGTCTAGTCTGACAATTTTGTTGCTGTAGAACTAAAATGTACTGTTAAATGTCTACATCATGAAGAGCTCTCTATAATCCTTTTATTATTTATTGAATTTGAAATGTTATCATACTACAAAAATAAACCAATAAAAATTTAATCGTTTACGGTCTTTCTTTACAATATAAGGAGGTTTTGTGTCATGACTAACAACACCCTGATCTGGGATAAAAATCACTGTAATGCATGGTTACTCATGACTCATTGCTGTTATGCAAGTTATTTTGGGAAGGAGAATGCCATACTCAAGACCAATTCAACAACATTATAGCATTTTAATAACTATAATTATGTACAGAGACTATTAGCATTGTACATAGACCATCTTCTAAGAAAGAGTACTCACATCAGTTCAAAATTCCTCCTGATTGTTTCAGGGATTTTAGGCTTGGTAACACGGACAGCCTGTGAAACACATAATACATATTAACACAACCTGATGCACACAGGCACCAGAGCAGACCGATCAGTGATAACATTACAGTATATCACAAAAGTGAGTACAACCCACACATTTTAGAAACCATTTCATAATATATTTTTATTGGACAACACTAACAACATGAAACAGTCAGTCTACAGCTTGTGACACAGAGTAAATTTGTAGTGCCCTCAAAATAACAAAACAGTTTTGTGTTCTTTAGTTTCAAAAGAACCTGAGGATAAAGGTCAAGCATGTCTCCAGACCAAACACTGTTAAGCATCTGTGTGGCATTCCTAAATAGAAAGGTGGAGGAGAGCAAGGTCTCTAAAACCAACCAGCTCCATGTTGTCGTCATGGAGCTGTGGAAGAGGATTGCAGTGGCAGCCTGTAAGGCTCCAGTAAACTCCATGCACAAGAGAGATGAGGCAGTGCTGGAAAATAATAAAATATAGACACTTTGGGCACAATTTGGCCATTTTCACTACAAGGTGTATTCACTTTTAATGCCAGCGGTTTAGACATTAATGGCTGTGTGTTAAGTTATTTTGAGGGCACAGCTATTATTATTATTATAATTATATTGTATACTATTATACAAGCTGTAGATTGCCTTGTTTACATTGTATCAAAGTGTCATACATTAAGTGTTGTTCCATTAAAATGTGAGGAGTGTACTAACTTTTGTAAGATACTGTATAACTATCTGTTTAATATTAGATTGCATTCCGATTCCATTGCATTGCATAATTACATTGTACCAGTGTCACGATGTAATCACGGAGATATCACATGGGTTTTCTGTATACACTTGTAGTAACGTTGCTGCATTCTTAAGATCAGAAGATCTTTTTTTGTTTAAAACTTAAACAAAAATGTGCATTTTTTTGTATTGTTTACACATAAAAAACGACATTGTAATTCAAACAGAGATCATTGTTACACCCCATTTGTTTGTCCAATACATCCCACATATGCTTAATCAGAGAGAGAGAGCGAGAGAGAGAGCGAGAGAGAGAGCGAGAGCGAGAGAAAGAGGAGAGAGGACAGAATGAATGGTGGCCAAGTCAACAACTTCAACTCTATGTTATGTTCCTCAAAACATTTATTAATACATTTTTACCCTGAGGCAGACTGCCAAATAGCCCACTACTATTTAGATATACTGTGGCCATGAAAGGGTGTACTTGGTCTGTAACAATATTTAGGCAGGTAGTTACCCAGATTCCCAAAGTTCACCAGGAAAACATTGTCCAGAGCATCAGAAACTCAACGGTGCAGTTGCAGTTACATAAACCTAATAATCATATTTATATAATATATAAAAATAAAGTTATTACTCAAGTGGTAATTTAAACAACGTACCTTAGAGTACTTGGACTACACTAAGGCCTAGAAATCATCTTTAAAAATGTGTTCAATATAGTTGAAATTTAACTTAGTAATTGGATTTCTCAGAGCATGTATACCTTTACTATGATTTCAATCGGTTTACTCTGCATGCACTCAAAAACAACCCAGTGGCATGTAGCAATGTGGAAGCGGCTAGCAGAGTCAAACACTGTTCCCATGACTGCTTGTTCCAAGCGAATTCTCTTTTATTTTTCTAAAAGGTCACTTACAAATATTGGTGGTTGCAGTATTTATGACTTGTTTCTGAAAAGGTAGCTGCAATTATCCTGACGTTTTTTTCAACATCTAAAGTTAAAAGGCAAATATACAGTATTATTCCTTTTTTTAACTGATCAAGAGATCACTCTCACATAATAGTGGGCCGCATGGGTTTTTCATTCTATGGGCTTGTTTCCATAGACCCGGTTGCTTATTTCCCTTAAGGGCTCTGGAAATCATGGAATTAAATGCAGGACACACAAAATGTCTACCAAACACTTAAAAAGCAGTATATGCTTGAGGAACCGAAGAATATTCTTCATTTTTAGATTGTGGGCATACTATCATGGTAGTGAAAGGACACCGGCGTGGTAATATTTTGGTATTGGTACGAGTGAAGATCACTACTGAGTTAAGAGTAGTCCAGGAAACAAAGTTACCCAACAGCTTGCTCTGATCATAGATGGAACTATCTTCCATTCACTTCACATGTTTCCTCATAAGTAAACAAGGTAATGCAATTCAGATGAAGACAGTGGAAATAAAAAGTTTGTATTTCTTAACAAAAACAGTTTTTGATAAACTGAGAGACAGAAAAGAAGCACTGGGGCTTTGATTTTCTTAAGGAAATAAAGGCAAAGGCTAAATCTTTCACAAATATTTCCAAATAATATTTGTGTTCCCAATGGTGAATCTTTGTTTCAAGGGTAGATGTGGTACCAAGAATCAAACACAGGCTTCACAGAAGACACTACAGCTCTGCAATCTTACTTGAATCGTGAGTCCAGGAGCCATGGAATTAAGATCTTTCTGCAAAGCAGTCTTGAGGTTCTCATCAATTATGTCTGTGGCACAAGAGATATTAAAAACCCTCCTCTAACATTCAACTGTAATAAACATGCAATGTGTCTAGGTCACATGCTCAGCTCCGGAGGCTCATTTTGGGCCAAGTAAACAACAAGACAGCAAATACTCTGCAAGATAAACAGTTCAACATTCCTGAAACTTACCAAATAACTCAATATAGACCTCCTGTAGTGTGTGAACGCTGCAGAATTGGTTCAATTCATGATGGATTTTGTTGAAAATTAGCGTTTTGTCATAATCTGCAGTGTAGTTCCTCACAATATCTACCACTGAAAGCAGAGGTCAGGGTTAAGATTATGGATTTTTTTAAATTAAATTTAAGTCATTTGCTCTTTACCTGCTGTTGGTACTAGCATATTGACCACCTCAATTCGATCGAAATAGATCATGACGCCACCGCTGCAGAATAAAAATAAAATAAAAATAATCATTGCATGTATAATAACATTTCAAATATGTAAGTAATTAACTGTTTGAGCTTTGTTGTGCTAATTACATTTTTCATTGCCTTTTGGTTGACAGCTATACCACTGGACAAGATGAGCATTTATTTATCTATCGGATTGCATTTATTCCCTTTATTAAATACACTGCATTCACAAATCAATGTATTTTCTTTACTTTTTTTCCTTTAAAAATTATTTTTTTCAAACAAATTTAGCCCCCTGCAATTAAACATTAATAATGTGTAGGTTTCTTGTTTACAAATGTAAATTAGGTGGGATCAGTTAAAAGGAACAGGACAACACTTTAGTATCTTTTAGGAATTGTCCAGAACACAGCCACCATCTTGAAAGCTGCCATATTGGCTCAAAGGCAAGTTTTTGAAGAACTTGAAGAAGGTCATGTAGCAAATCAAGGAAAACCAGAATTGCCTCAGAAATTGACAGGCACAATCAGATTTACAGTTCAATCAACTGACACTCAGAAAGACTATCAAATTACACACAGTACTGTTGTATCCCTCATAGCCAAATTCCAAGAATCAAGTACTGTGAACGATAAGCCATGTCTCAGCAATGATTTTAGCAGCGTTTGTGAAAAGTCCACCATGCAGCACACGCAATCGTGTAGAGGATCATTTCAGACAGTTCATAAATACAGATGTAATAAAAATATAATTAATGGCTTTAAAATAATAATAAAAAAATAATGCACAGTGTTCTGCATTTTTCTGGGGAATGATGGAATAAATCTATAACTATCATTCAACACAAATTAGTATTAAAATTTGTACCTCGTTCCACAAGGCACATTTTTTATTTCATCTGTCTGCAGTGTTGTCTGTAACAAAGAGCACATCAACATAGAACATCACCTTCAAAAACTCAGCAAAAAGACAAAACCTCTACTTCACAGGGAATTGAAACCTTCTTGGAATGTAAGAGGGGAACTCGTTCCAACTAGTTTTTAAGGTTATTACACTGTATATAATGTGATACATGATATCATTAATACTCAAAGTTGTTTTTTTAAGAACAGAGAGAAGAAAAACCAAAAAAATCTCTCTATTAATAACAATTCAGCTTTTCCAACAGCCAGAAATAAGAGACACTTGGAGGTTAGTAGTATTATTTTTTTTAACAAACCTTAAAGTGCAGAATAACACATTGCACATTATGACTTTAATCGGATTAACTGCAGCTTTAGAAAAAGACTGTAGAGTAGTAGCTAAACCAGCTAATGGTGCACGATATATAGATTTTTGGTTAAAAAACGATTAACAAGTCTCCACGATGTACCTAAACAGTGAGATCATACTAAAGACCTTTTATCACTTTTTCTTGTAATCAAATATAATTACGCTTATAATGCTTGTAATTTGTTTAATAAACAAAAGCTTCTTTGTTGGCTACTTAACCACACATTTTCAATGACAGACACATGATAAATCCAATAATCATCCAGATTTGGAAAGATACAGTGCTGCTGAAAGAATCTGTCAGTATTTTTATAAAACAGGTTCTGATTTTACACAAGAGACACTGTGCAAACAACAGGTGAAGTGGAAACGCAACAGACACGTTCACCCACCCCAAAATAAAGCAAGCCCAGAGAGTACACTGAAGGCCTGTTAGAGCCGTCACCGTACATAAGAGAAACAATTCAGCAGCTAGCTTATTCAAACAACAAGGACATGGAATACATAACTGATGCAATAACTTTTAATCAGGCCATGCATATAAAAATAGCTAAAAAAAAAAACACAAAAATTGTTAGAAGTGACTTGTACATAGTTGATAGCTGTTGTTATTTCAACTTTTTTAAGTAGAATACTTTACATTAAATTCCTCTGATGAGCACCAAATTAAACCAGTCTGTATTTTGGTAACTACTAGTGACTTACAGTCTAACTGGACTTCACCGCCAAATTAGAAGTTTAGTATTATTAGTACGATTCTACTTGTAACAATCTAACACTGTTTACAATTTCTAGGAACACTTCATGTAAAAAGATTTTACTAGCTATTTTACTAAGTGGTCTCTATAATTACGGTCCTTTTTGAGAAAATACTTTTTTTGTGGTAGAGAAGTTAAGTTTTCAGCTACAAATCATGATAATAAAAACATTGTGACACAAGAATGCTAGATCATTCATTGCCAAGATCATCTTGGATATTTCACTAAAAATACAAGTTACTTTTAATCTAAGGCCAGGTAAAATGTTACAGCCTTAATAATGGCTTTTTCATATCTATTTGTTAAAGCTTTTGAATATCCTGCAAACAACTGCTTTTGCACAGTTTTAATTTTACGGTTTCCAACACTCTTCTGTTGTCAGCTATTCTACTGTGTTGCCAATTACTTACTATTAATATATTTGTGTGTCTGTCAGAGCGTGAGCTGGACAAGTAAGTGGAGCATCAACTTAAGATGTTATGTCAGTGAAACAGGTAATAGAATATATTTAGAAACATTATTCTTGGGATCTCTTAAAGAAAATCATTGGGATCATCTAAAATCTTCACATCACCCATTACTATTCATGAAAAAATGTATCAACAGAGCTCTTACCTGCACTGATCTGTAGGTAGTGATGAAAGGCAACATGATGTGATAGCCCGGGCCATTTGGAGAGGTGAGCAAGGCTCCACCTCTGAAAAAGTAGTTAAAATGTGATTTTGAGGAAAAAGTCATACAGATCCCATTAGCATTATTATCCTACATAAATCAACATACAATTATCCATCCACATTTACCTGTAATAAACCGCTAAATGACCTTCTTCAATCTTGTGTATAGAGGAGTGAAGCAAAATGGCCATCACAGCAGAGATCACAGCAACCACTGCCCCTACATGCGTCATTGTCTTCCTTCAGCACAGCACTCACCTATTAATAAAATAATTCAGCCAGGTTATCAAGACTAGTACAATTTGTATAGTCTTCTTGCGACATGAAATAAACCAAATAAACAATAATCTGTTAACCTAAGTTTAAAATGATTTTTTTTCCCCTCTACCTGCACCCTCCAGCTGACTCCAATCAGTAAGATTGCAATATTTTCTTTAGATCCAGCAGCAGATAAGGAGCAGATACAAGGATGTTCATGCAAATATAAATCAGTCATTTACAGTGCTTCAAGTGGCTTAAATACTACCATAATTAGTAAGGAAATAGTGCTTCTGTTGTATGAACTGCTGCTACGGTCAGTGTATGAGAAAAAGTTGGATAGCATTAAAAAAAATTAAGATCAGTTTTCATGTTTAATGACAGAGCCTTAGTTTAGGCAGTGGTTTTACAGATCATTTTCAGTCAGGCAAAAATGTGAAAAAAAAAAATAAAATAAAATGCATTTTTGAAAAGCAAGCAGGGGAGGTTTCAGAACCGACTTTAAACTTTACCACTATCTCATTGATACATGATTACATTTATTATGTTTGCATTTTAACAGCCAGAAAATACACGAAAAGCAAATTAAATTTATGTTAAAACCTGTGTATACTGTGCACATACATTTAAGGTGTCCAATACATCTTACATCTAGGCCACCCATGGAGGATGGGTCCCCTGTTGAGTCTTGGTCCTCACAA
>JAUZSV010172559.1:0-13089 GCA_034780495.1 Parotocinclus cesarpintoi | reverse complement strand
TTTTACAATGGTGCATTGTCTCAAAGCAGCTTTACAACATGTTATTTTAAAAAGCCACTCCCAAATTGAGCAAACCTTGGGTGACAGTGGAAAGGAAAAATGCCCTAAAAGTTGTAAGGAAGAAACCTTGGGAGGACCAAAACTCAAAAAGGGATCCATCCTCCTTGGGTAGCCTAGATGTTAACTAAAATTGTTACATTTGTATTAATAGTATAATTAAGTAAATAATAACAGTTAAATAAAATCATGTAAAAGGAAATATTTCGTCCAATACACAGTCACTCCAGGATAAGTCCTTAGTGGGAAGTCCTTTGGAGGGCTGAAATAGTTACTGTAACATCAGCTTTGAGAGATTGGTCAGATTTCAGATTCTAAATTCAACAACAACAACACATTGCTATTGATGAAAGCAACTCATTATAACATGGAGCCGATAATGAAGTTCTTTATCACAGTCCTGACAGACACTCATTAAGCATGACATACTGGATCCATAAGGAACGCTTTTCATTAGAGAAGGTGAAGCTCTGCACATTCTAAATAATATTGCAGATAGCATGCTATTTGGAACAATTTATGACCCATAAAGCTCGCGTAAAATTGAATTCCATTACAACACTAGTACCAGTTGCTAAAATGTCAATATCATAAATGAAAGGTTATCAGTAGAATTATGCAGAAGGTTGCTACGGCGTATTAATATCCTTTCATCCATACAAGCACTTTACAAGTTCCATTCTTGTAAACTGCATGCTTTTTTTGTTTGTTTGTTTTTTATTGGAAGTAATCCCACATTTGTTGTTACTTTGGTACTCTGTAATGGAAATGGTGTTGTACAACTCATATTTCTTCCTAAACAAAGTGGATATCATTATATAATAAAAATATATGACATGATAGAAATTTTATTCACTGTTTTTATTTTATTGTAGCCAGCAAAAATGATATACAACTTAAACATCATCTATGAAGAAGCATACTTAGATCCAGCATTATGCTAGGTTTGCAGTATTTCATACAAATATCCATAAGATTCTGTCTTTGACCTTGGGATTAAAGTTTCCATTTAAACATAAACAATTAAGCCAACAAGGATTGCAATGAATAAAAATCCCATGTGATATATCTCGCTTTAGAAAATAAAGCAAGCTCCATACGTAACAACTACAGCACATAAAAAATCTCGTTCAGGATATGCAGATTTTTGGCATTAATGCATGCAAGCTGTCATACATCCATTATAAAGAAATCCAAAACAATTGAGACTAGGACATTTTTTGTTTGTCCAACTAATCATGTCTGTGTATGGTCAGTGCTGGTCCAATTGATTAGGCTCCAGTAAAAGAAGATTGTTCTCTCTCCTCAATCTCTGGATCTCACTATTAAGCCCTAACAGGGTCTGGGCCAGCTGCTGATCCTGTAAACGCATCTCCAACTGCATGGTAAAGACAAAAATATATACATTTTTTTATCAGCATTTTAGAACTCAGAATATACAGTACATACTGCAGTTAAACTATATATATATAAGGTATGTAGACATGGTCATTATGACCTGCTAAAGTTCAAACAGAGCATCGGCATAAAAATATATTAAAAAGATACGTGATGGAAGTGACTGAATGTGGCATGGTTTTTGGTGCTAGATGGACTGGCCTGAGTATTTTAGAAACTACTAATATATTGGGATTTTCAAACACAAGTCTCTTGAGATATCTGGGTAAAATCTGATATCTGAGGTCAGAGGAGAATGGCCAGAACGGTTTTGAGCTGATGGAAATGCAATAGTAATGCAAATAATTAAAACCAAGGGAAGCAGGTAAGCAGAATAGCAACACAGCAAACCCTAAAGCACAAACTGGTTCAATGAACATGGTCTCCATAGTCACCAGTTCTCAATCCAGTAAAGCACCTTTGGGATGTGGTGGAATAGGAGATTCACACCATGTATGTGCAGTCGACAAATATGTAGCAACTGCATGATTATACAGACCAAAATCTTGATGAAAATTCACCTTGATGAATCCATGCCACAAAGAATTAAGTCAATTCTGAAGGCAACCCAGTGTACCTAATGAAGTGGTTGGTGAGTGTGTTTCTACAAGTACAAAGTCATAACATTTATATAGACAAACATTGGTAGTTGAATAGGTCCTACTGCAGAGCTGAGCATCTTTAAATGTGCCAGTGCTACAGGATATCATCTTTACAACAAGTAACTGCGCTAAACAATTAGCGTTTACTATTAGTAATGTTATTGTGAAGTGAATACTTCTAAAAGCAACAGCAACAGCAACTTGACCACTATCCACATGGTTGTCCTCAACCATTATAAAGTAGGAATCTGCTTTTTTGTGTCACAACACATAATACCTGTTATTAATACTTGTTATTGCCTGGATATATATAAAACACACCCCACTTAGACTCTGGAGCTGTGTAAACATGTTTGCTGAAGTGATATATCAAACTTCACAACCTGACAGGCTGATTCCTGTGTTTGGCAGGTGCCAGGAGAACACTGACTACCCAAAATGCATACTGTCATCTGTAAAGTGTGGTGGATGAAATAATGAGCACATTTTTCATAGTTTGGACTGAGCTTTGCCATTCTAAAAACCATCAGCATGACAGAATATAAATAATACAAACTTTAGAATGATCTGGTATAGGGGCTAGTAAAGTGACAGCATCAGTGCTCAAAAACAAGAGTCCTGTATTAAGATTTTAAGAAACAATGAACAATTATTGTCTCTCTTCAGTGTCTATAGCTATGTAGCACAGGATCATTATGTTATGGAGGGTCCGGTAGACACTTTACTGTGATACTATATGTTTAATTTACTATTTACTAATTTGACTTTATTCCAGTTTATATTTAGTTGAGTATTGTGGGTTAAAACACCTTATGCACTGCCAGTGAGGAAAAACAGATAATGATGGCAAAACCCATCGAGATCAGGAAAGTTTAGCATGAGCTGTAAGATGAATTTCAATTCACTTACCAGTTCAGATCGCAACCAGGTAATTGCTCCATCTACCTTGGCTCTTCGAAGCTCTTCATTAGCTTGAAAACTTCTGTTAGTAATCGCTAGCTCGTCATCGTTTTCAGAAGACACTCTTGGCTCTGCTGTTGTTCTGAAGGCATGGATAAGCTTGTTCTTGATGTTCTCAAGAACCATGATGGACACTGAGTCTTCATACTGAGTCTCCGGGTTCATTGTGGCATCCAGGAGAGAGAATAAATGTGTGTGAGAAGATGCCCTGGTCCTGCTAATAGCCTTTCTCAGGGGATTGACTGCATTCATGCAACTTCCCCACACACACACACACTCACACTCTTTGGTCTGGGGTTGTACATCAGTGACTTGTCCTGTACATTCTTTCTCGTTAACTCTCCCAAATTCAAATCTGTCACTGTTGAGCAACAAGTGTGTAAGTCCTTCTCTCGTCTCCAACCACACTGGGCCTGACTTGTTTGTGTCACTGTTACTATGGAGAATTCGCCCTCCACCCATTGCTGCCATTAACAGCTATAAGAATGAAGGGACATTGTGGACAAAGACTGTTGTTTCATCCAAAAGAAGTGAAAAGGTGCAGGGGGGGCCTTGCTCACTCTCTCTTTCACTCACCCCCCATCACACACCCATTCAGCCATTGTGTGAGAAACGGGCTGCGAGAGAGATCTCAGTCTTTGTGATGGAGTACAGTGTCTCGACAGCTAGTTTTCTTCTGGCCTTTAGGCAGGATTTACAGGCCAGAAAGAAAACCATGCTCATCACTACTATACATCAAGCCAGACAGCGATTAAGAAGTTGGAGTCTGTGCTTTTCACTTGGGCTACAAAGCTTTGCCATGGTGAAACAGAATTAGCACTTTTGTGTATAAAAGGCAAGTATAACCCAAGAGGCAATCAATCCTCAGCTCCCTGCCAGGCTTGACACAATCCTTTTGCTTTCCCTGTAGAAACAGAAACAGAAGGCTAGTGTACTCTCTGGCTTCACACAGGATACAGCCGTCACTTGCTACAAAGAGGGTGCTAGGCACATGCAAAATGGCCTCTTCATTGACCAGACCTAACTCATAGCAATTTCATATAGAGATTTCTGAGTTGTATTTGGATAAATGGCACGTTTATTTCAACTCATTGCTGTCGACTGTCCAAAGTGCAAACTGTCCAAATCTGTCAAGCTGTGAAATGTAGAGTTTCAGTGGTTACCAAATATAAATCACTATGAACTCAGTGAGAAAGTGAGACACAGAGTGTAAAAGAGATACAGAAGGAGGCATGTGGAATACTTTGTGGCATCCACACTAAGGTGCTCATTAGAGCATGTGCTAATGTGAGATTAAGCCTTAAGGTCAGTCAGTGAAGCAAAACATGGCAGTACAACAGAAGATGAATGAGCAACCATTAAACACACTGTGACACATGAGAGAAAGAAATTTATCAACTGCAGGGTGTCTCTGTTCTATTAACCCAGGACATTCTATGTGATGTACGGTGAGGAAAATAAGTATTTAATATACTGCTGATTTTTTTTACTGCTGTTTTCCCACCTACAAAGAATGGAGACATCTGTTATTTTTTTAGTAGGTACACTTCAACTGTCAGAGACAGAATCTAAATTAATTAGCAATTTACTTGTGGTATACATATAATCACTTATTAACATGTATTTTAATAAGTATTTGATATAATAAAAAAAAAAACAGCTTAATATTTGTTTTGTAGTTCTTGACCATAATTTTAACCCCAGTACAGATGTAAAGGTCTTCCAGGGACTGTCCCTGGGCAACACTGAGTTTCAGCTCCCTCCAAAGATGTTCTATTGGTTCAGGTCTGGAGATTGGCTGGGCCACTCCATGACCTAGAAATGCTTCTTACAGAGCCACTCCTTAGTTCCTCTGGCTGTGTGTTTTGAATCATTATCATTCTGAAAGCCCCAGTCACGATCCATCTTCAATGCTTTTACTGAGGGAAGGAGATTGTTGACTAAAATCTTACGATACATGACCCCATTCATCCTCCCTTCAATATGGTGCAGTCGTCCTGTCTCCTTTGTAGAAAAGCACCCCCAAAGTAGGATGTTTTCATGCTTCATGGTTAGGATGTTGTTCTCATCCTTCTTTTTCCTCCAAACACAGCGAGTGGAGTTCAAACCAAAAAGCTCTATATTGGTCTCATCTGACCACATGACCTTCTCCAATGCCTCCTCTGGAGCATCAAGATGGTCATTGGTGAACTTCAAAGGGGGCATGGATATTTGCTGTCGTGAGCAGCAAATATAATCCATACAATCCATAATCCATGACAATTCATCTTTGAGACTGTGGTTCCAGCTTTCTTCAGGTCCTTTCATGTAGTTCTGTGCTGATTCCTGACCTTTCTCAGAATCATCCTTACCCCATGAGGTGAAATCTTGTGTTTCTTCCATTTTCTAATAATTGCACCAACAGTTGGTGCCTTCTCATCGAGCTACTTACTTATTGTCCTGTAGCCCATCCCAGTCTTGTGCAGGTCTGCAATTTTATCCCTGGTGTTTATTCTGTCTCTCACAGTTGAAGTCTAATTACGATAAAAATTACAAACCCATTCTTTGTAGGTGTATATAATGTATATACACTGCCTCCAAAAAATAGGGAATACTGCATTTTGGGAGATTTCATTTTGAAATATGCCCTAATTTTTGTGAGCAGTATAATATTTTATTTTTCAATATCAATATTTCATTTCATAGGGGTAAATATAACACAATGCTATGATGGACCTGATTTGACAGAAGCTAAAAATGCTTGGATGGACAGAATTATGAATAACCCTAATTATCAGATAGATGAAACAAACACTCAAAGAGGGAATGTAAACCATTGTATATAGTTATAGGTTAGAGAAAATATACAGTTACTGGGGGACAAACAGAAAAGTACTACTTACTATTTCCTATCCTAATTTAACACAAGTTGGAGACCTTGGTCGTTATATTGAACAGGCGTTGATTGGAAGGTCGTTATACAGCATGGTAAGGGCTTCAGAGTAACATGGCTCTTTCCATGTACTTTCCTAAGTAATCATAATCCATTTAGCTGATACTGGTAATTGTTGTGTAATATTTAGAAAAGTAGCCAGCTGAAGACCTGTAAAGGGTATGTTTCTCAAACTAAGGTTATTTTATTTGCATCTTTTGCTATCCTGGTCAAATCCAGTTTTCAAATCCATTTTTTTGCAAGACACCAGAAAAAACATTTGCACAAAATCTGCCATTTCTTGGCGATCTCACAAATAAAAGGGTGTAAAACAGAATCTCATTCTTCTTGAAAAAGCAGTAACATATTACAAAATAGCTACTTTTAATCTACACTGTAGTACTCCTTGTTTCTACACTCACTGTCCATTTTATTAGTTCCACCTACCATATAGAAGCACTAGTGTATATATGTATATATATATATTTTTTTTTATTATTATTTTTTTTCTACAGTTACAGACTGTAGTTCATCTGTTCCTCTATATACTTTGTTAGTCCCCTCTGCTCTCAAATGGTCAGGACTCTAACAGGACCATGACCACATGACTATAGAACCAGACCTGATGTATATCCTTTGCATGTGGGGTAATGCATATCCTCAATCATTTCAATGTGCCAATATAAGTCACAAGTACCTTAAATTATCTTGTATTAAGAAACTGTTTAGCAGGTTTTTTATTCAGAAAAAACCCCAAACATTTATTTTGGACCATCTACACAGCTTTTTAAAAACAACAGTATCTAAAATAAATAACAATGCAAATTGGAAAGGCACTTATATCATTCTGTCACTCCATGATAACAAACAGCTACCTGATTTTTAATCCAATGTTGGCCCACATTTGTTACAGACATACAGCATAATTGGATGGGATCTGAAGATTTGAGTTTAACAATTTGGGATTTGCATGTTTCTCACTTGTCCATATGGTGTTTCCTCCCACCACCCAAGACATTAACGCCATTTTAATCATTATACTAAAATGCACAAAGAAAAGTCATGATTACCAGTAATGATCTTTCCTCCTAAACAGCCACATGTTATCATAATTAATTCCAGACCTTTCAGACATATGACATCTGCCACAGCGTGCAGGGTTTGTGATAGTGCTGCCATCTGTTGGCGTTGAGCAGTAATAACAAGACTCTCTAAAGGGTAACAGCAGTTGGTCAGTTCCAGATGGGACTCTCAACGTGTTTACAGTAGCCAGTACCCTCTCTTTAGTATAACTCAGCCTCCACCTCTCAGTGATTTTCAGGTTAGGCTTCAGACCTTTGCCGTAACCGAAAACAGCATACACAGCTGAAAACAGAATGCTTTGGTTTTGCATTTACAGTTTAGCTTACGTTCACAAATTCTACAATTTAGTTCTTTTCTTGTTTGACTGTCACACATCAAAACCAGTTACTGAAAATAACCACATTTTATAACCTATTTTATCCTTAACCTTCATGTCAAAAAGTACACAAAGTACTTATAAGTACATAACTTAAGTAAATAACTTAACTGATAAACCAATGTAAACACAAAATATGATTCACACCTAAAAAGGTCTTCTCATTATGATCCTGTATTTAAAAACAAAACAAAAGCTTCCTCTGTGATATATTATTTCTTTTTATTAAAACGCAACCTTTAAATATCATTATTTACAAGCAACAACTTACAATACATTGTTACAAAATAGTGTATATATACGATAATAAAATAGGATACATAGTCAAAGACAGATTAAACTGTGATGCTGAAATTTTAGTGAAAGCTTTTTAGTGAGTAAAGGGAATAAAAACAAATAAAAAGTCAAGGCAACCTAAAGCCTAAATCCTGAAATGACAGGGGTTAGCCATAAGCGTACTTGTCTGATGCTGCTCTGTCATTTGGAGTGATTTGGCCGCTCAGCTTCATTAGCAGCTTAACGATAAGGCCAGCCTGTAAAGAAAATAAAGCTAGTCATTCTATGAAATCCATTTCACTCAGTCAATGATATACCACTGCTATCAGTTATGTGCACTGTATTGTCAGGACCGATTCAAAGTGTACCTGTTTGGTATGCACTATAAAGTTCTTCTTATTCTCTAGACTGTGGATTTGGATGTACTGGTCAGCTTGCCCGAGTTGCCACATGAAGGTGCCGTACTCAAGGCTCAAATGCAGCACCTGAAGCACACCCCATATGAAATATGCAATACAGAAAAGATAAGAGAATGAAGACACAAGGTTACATCAATACACAAGGTTACCTTCAAACTAGTCATAAATACTCAGATTGGCCCAAATTAGCGTAACCAATTAACTTGATGCAAATAGAGGATGTGAGGCGACCACTCTAACCACTGCGGCACACCTGCATAAACAACAGCAAATTGAAATCCCAACATATTAATGCAACTCACAATTAGAGAAAGTTTGGGAAGGTATGGAAAATGCACGTTTAAAAATATCCAGCTTTTCGCAAATTTACTTGGCTGACTTGCATTTCATTGCAGACAATATGAACCCACAATATTTCATGTTTTGTCTGGTAAACTTCATTTCATTTGTTAATAAACATCCATTATGCATTTCAGGCCTGCAGCATATTCCAAATAGGGAAAATGCATAAAGGTAATATCAGGTTAGTAAAAAGGAAAACTAAATAGTGATGTGATTGACAAGTGATGTCAATCTGAGGTTTTAAAGTTTAATATAATGTTTAATTCTACGCAGTAAACGATGGGAAATAATTTTCACAATTCCCCCTCTACAGTGCATAATATTATTAAACAATACAAGGAATCAAGATAAATTTAAATGCGTAAAAAGCAAGGGCACAAGCCTGAGTTGAACACCTATGATCTTTGATCCCTCAGACTCAGCACTGCATCAAGAACCGTCATTTAACAATAGCTGATATAACCACATGGACAAGGGATTACTGTGGCAAACCTTTTCACGAATGCCACCTAAAACTTTGAGTCCTGGATTAACCTGCACGTGTGGAGAATTTTATAACGAAAAATGTGACAACGATGACATTGTACTGTTGCACATCTGCATACATGTTTGCAGAAAGAATGGGACTAAATAACCCCCAAAACACATAATTACTTGTAATCCTCTGCGCCAAAATGTCTTTTAAGCGTTGTGAGAAGAAATGGAAACATTACAAAGTGGTAAGTTCTTTACCCCTATAATGTATTTGGAATGTGTTGCAGGTCTGAAATGCAGAAATTGAGGTTTATTAACAAATGAAATAAATTTGACCAGATGAAACATGAACGCTCTCAGGTTCATACTAGAGATGTACAGATAAATAGGCTGGTTTTCAGTATGTTCGGCTGCAAACGGTAACTGGACGATCAGTCTCATATAACCAATTATATGCCACCTGTGCTTCATGCAACAGCAACACAAGCACAGCCACACATGAAAAGCACACTGCTTTAATTTCACAATTCAACACAGTTCCAGCTTTACTGCTGCATGTTTGTGTATTAGACAGACCGGTGCTGACACACACTGATGACGAGGACGTGTTAGATTTCAGTTGTGCTCCAAAGTGCACTAGTCTCTTCCTGTATAGCACAATACTAATGAAGGAGCAGTGATATGATGTTCTTTAGGTTACAGCCATGTGTTGCTGTTTGGCTTGCTGTTTGCAGTATGCATGATGAAAGTAAGCAGCAGAAGAAGAACTCCGAAAACACTCAAAATAATAATAAGATATTTAAATCACCTCACTAAATATGTGGAATCTGCTAACTCTTAACTCTCAGAGCCAAGCAAGCAACTACCACTATCTTTCTTTTTAATGGTTGAAGAATCAATTACTTGATAACTTAAAATTTGACCATTCATAAAATTAATTAAAAAAAATCGTAAACGGGCAATAATACAATTCCATCCAGTCCCTAACGTTTCTCATTTGGGGTTGTACATAAAACATTTTGTTGTGTGCACCTTTCCAAATTATCTATTAGTGCTTAAAATACCATATCAAACCAGAAAAGTCACGAGTGTGCTATACCCCATTTGCACAAGACAGCCATGAACAAGTGAACAGTGATCAACAACTACTACAGAAGTTACTGTAAATTAGGACCAGATCACTAGTCGATGTCATTTGTGTTAAGACCATTAATACAAAACATTATATTTTGTGCAAAATTTCCCATGTCATATCATATCCCACCTTGGTTTCCATGTTCATTAGGTGCAAGCCTTTGGCATTAACTCCTACATAGACCCGGATGACCTTGTGGGTGCTGGAGCTGGCCTTGGTGAAGACCTGGCCGGTAAAAAATGCAGCTCCGTAAGTGGGGATTTCCCAGCAGTTCTGCAGGAAGAGACGCTGCAGGTGGTGCATCTCCTTACTCACTCCCTCACTGGTGCTCAGACTCTATGGGCCATGCACACAGGGACCAGATTAAAGTAGAACTCATATACCAGAAGATTACCTCATATGTTATTATTCATTCTGTTAAGAAATCTAATACACTGCAGAAAGTTCACTGGTTAGACTTACTGATTAATACAGCTGCCACACACAATCTACTGATTACACAATGTAACCTTAATAAAATGTGGTTTAAATACTGAAAAGATATCTACAATTTAGACCTGCCTTATACTCATGGAGTATCCTGTTGGTCCAGTGATGAGCTTTACTTTTCACTTTGGATATGGGAACTATGGATTTCAGGTTCTCCTCACTGTTTAAATCAAAATGAGTAAGAGCAACACTAACATTAGTGAGTATCAAATCTGGAGGAATAGTGACAAAAACACTAAAACTGATACTTACTTCAAAAAGCCTTGCTTGTGTTTCTTGCTGTCATAATTGCCATAGATGATCTGCAAAAGAAGGCTGGCTAAAGTAATGAGCTTGCTGTCTGGAGATGAAAAGAAGCCCTTGAGAAGGAAGTAACGTGCTTCATCAAACAGGATAAGGATGGAGAGCGGATCTTCCACCTGGGGAAACGCATGCATAAAAATTCAGCTCCATGCCATTATCTCGTTTGTTAAGATTAAACTAAAGAGAAAAGGGAAAATGCTTTGACATTGTTAGCAAGTGTCCATAAACCACAGATCAGGTACCATTTGGGTTGTGGATCATTTTCAGCACTGCAGTGACACTGCAGTGATGTTGTGGTGTTGTACTGGAACGAGTGGATCGGACACAGCAGTGCTGCTGGAGATTTTAAACACTGAGGCAAGTCACTGTAAACTTTATAAGACTTACCAACCTTTACCTTGTAAATGTAGAGTCAGAGAAAACAGTTCACAGTTCAATGCTGTGCTTTTTGTGTTAGTCCTCTAGCCCAATGATTCCCAAACTATTTCTGCAGTGCCCCTCTTAGATAAGAATGTTTTTGACAACCCTCTACGACACACACATGGACGTCTTTTACTTCCAAACTAAACTGGAATTTATCTTAAATATTGTAATTCATTCACAACTTATTGAAGGAAACACAATTTTTAAATTATATTTGTATTTTATGATAATAACTACAATTGACATGCATTGCTGAATCTTTTTCTATGTCATTTATTTGCTATGCTGTGGAAACTGTGTGGTTATTGGACTATTGTCAGCCCAGCAATGACATGGAAATACTTAAAAACTCCAGCAGCAGCTGTGTCTAATTCACTTGTATCGACGTACAAACCAACACTGTTTGACAACTCTGTGTCACTTTATTACTGAGAATGATCAATGTTCCTAATTGTTTGTGCATTTGGTTTATTTAATATCTCTCTAAAGTAATGACTATGCAAAAACAGACAAAATGTTTTTACATTAAAACTAGTCATACATACTCAGATCAGTCCAATATAGCATAATCAATTTGATTATATGAACTTAAGGAATGTCTTTAGACTGTAGGACGAACCCAGAGTTGTAAGGAAAAACAAGGAGGTGGAATTAACGCCATGGCTGATACAACAAAAGAGATTAAGATTATTTGCAATCAAATATTTTAATAGATTGACAGCACTATGTAAATACACAGGAAATAATTAACTTAGAACTGGCAGATACAAAATGTTACTACTAATTTCTTTTGAAAGGTATCAGAATTTTGACTTTTCAAAGTTTCAGTAAAATACGATTATAAATAAAATTACAAAAAAGGTAATACTGATGTCTGTTACCCGTAATAGCTGTGTACAATACATACAAATTGATAATTTTGTAAGAAGGGGTGAAAGGGAAGCCCTTGTAGACAGGCTGCTTAATTATTTAATAACTATTTGAATTAAGTGGTAACTATAACAGAGACATTAGAAACTAACCAATTTGTCAGTGTATTATGAAAAGTCAGATCATTTACTCCAACGGAAATATTTACAATTATATATAATCATTTGGCAGACAAGCAAAACCCACAAAGTTGCTTTGGATAAGTTTAAGTACCCAACAGCAATGATGAAAGTGGGATGTGAACCTGAACCTTCTGGTCCACAGTCCATTCAGTTAACCACTAGGCTACCACAGTCACCAACCTGTGCATGCACTGTGCCTTGATGAAAAGGACTAAGAAAACGTTAGTTCTGAACTAAAGCAAAACAGAGCAGACAATAATAACATTAAAAATACATTTGATTCACAACATTTTAACCATATTTTATTGCTTGCATGATGATTACCATGCTCTTGTGTTACATATATAATTAATTTAATCTGTAAAATACCTTCTTCTCAACGTCGAGTGGCAGGCGAACATCTCTGCGCAGAAAAAGTTGAGGGCTTTCCCTCTGCGGATCCAGCGCAGTCAAGTCTGTGACAATCTCAGGCCAGATACGGAGATGCTGTAAGGGCTTGTGATATGGCTTCAGCTGCAGACCTTAAAAAATATCATTACAACTTGGTTAAATGTCACAGCTGCATACTGCTTGTTTGAAGAGCCGTTTAAAGGTTGTTGATCCCACTTAAATCAAACTTAACACATGATAAGATTACAGTCGAATCCGGTTAATGGGACCACATCGGACGCGATCATTTTGGTCCTAATAACCAGCTGGTCCGATTAAACGAACATGCCCTATGTTACAAGACGGGACGTGCTATGTAAC
>JAUZSV010172457.1:0-13089 GCA_034780495.1 Parotocinclus cesarpintoi | reverse complement strand
CACCCGGGACCTTCCTGTTGTGAGGCAAGCGGCGCTACCCACCGAGCCACCGTACTGGCCCCACTGCAACAACAAACTGCATCCAAGTTCATGTCTGATATCCTGCAATGGTCTGGACCCTTAGCCAGTGTATATTCCTGACTTGTGTTCACCGTTTCTGCCATAGACACCAGAGTAAACCCAAACAGACACGAGATGCACTGTGTAGGTCCTACAAATCCACTGTGTTACATGCTAATTAGGCAGAATTTGTAGTTTATAGTAAACCGTGTGTGTACCTGTGCAGTCATTCCACACCAGAAGTTGGAGTAGAGCGTTCTGGATTCCAGCATGGGAGCCACCAGTGTGCGATTCTCTGCTATCAAATGGTTCAGTACATTCGGGTTTGTCAGCAAATTATCAACGTCTGCAAACTAAAGGGACAACATGAACATGGCACGAGACATTCAGCTGAAAACACAAAGCGTGCAGAATGTGTTCACCTTCTAAGATCGTCCACTAGTGCTTTGTAACGGCTAGCAAATGACTAGCAAAATGAACATGAAATTGAAACGAGAATGCACAAACATTCGCTTGAGAAGCATATATTACTCACAAAGATGTAATCAGCCCAATGAGCCCGGGCCGATCGGAGTGCAGCCTGTCTCAGCTTCATCACATGACCGAACCTCGAGTCTGGCCAGTGCTTGGGACCCAGTTCATCCATGTAGGAACTACAATAATAAGAATAATTAACAATGTAGTGGAGCAGTGATAACAATCAACGTCTTAACCAGAAGGATTTTAGTCACTGATAAAATAACCCTTAAGCTTAGCCAATCACCGTTCATTTGTTTGGCAAAAATGGTGAAATAACGGACGTGGAGAACGAAGAGGGTCAAGAGTTGTGTCGGTTTTATTGTTAAAATGTTGTATTGTTGTCTCAAATGTTTATATAATGTGTCAGGTTGTCTGAGGTTGGTTGAGCACTGGATGTTTTTTTACTTATGCACCATTTAACTTCCATCCAATCAACGTCTGTTCCCTTAACAGCTAAGGTCTTAAGAGCTAAATGTGGAACCAAAAATCTGTCTTATAGTCGTCAAATTTACGTCTGAATGACAGAAAACTACAGCGATCGAACAGGCATGAAACAACATGGTATCCTTTTACTATTTAAATAATTGCTCCAGTTTGATTAAATAGTAAAAAGTGTGTTGCATAAAATCCCTCAGACGTTTCCCTAACGAAGGAAAAACAGTAGGGGATTTACCGCAGCGACTGAGGTTTTGTTGCCATAAAGTTGAACACCGAACTGAACACCGTCGTTTGTGAGCTGCCTTAATGGTTTTGAAACCAAAATAGACAATAATGGAGATTTTCTATTTATTTTAGACTTAAAATTTCCATAAACTTCCAAAATCCCCTTTTTTTCAGAGCCAAAATGAGGTTTTAAATAATTTAAATAGGAAATGTATCATTAAGGAGCTTTATGCAACACCTTTAAGGAATTACACGATGATTTCCCGTAACACACTTAACTGTGAGAGATGTTTGAAGGCATTCCTAATGGAATATTTTTTAAAAGTGCTTTATCTAAATGGGCAAATAATTAATAAATAACTAAAATGACGCGGGCCAACGGCAACCCCCTACCTCTTCTGTTCCCCCATGGCCCTGAACTTCACCGAGTGGTAGAGTCCCTCCACTGCAGACAGCCACTCCTGCATCATGGACGTTGTGTTATCGAAACTGTGATCTGCCGCAGCCCTGTAACAGGTAATAACAGTGAGTAATAAGAGTGTAATTAGCAGGTCTGAACAGCACGGAAATATTTTTTCAATTTTCCTTGAAAATGCCGATACACGGCATTCTAGCTAGTCATAGGGCTGTGGTAGCCTAGTGGTTACGGTACTGGACTCTGGACCAGAAGATCCGGGGTTCGAATCCCACCGCTGCCAAGCTACCACAGTTGGGCCCCTCAGCAAGGTCCTTAACCCACATTGAATAGCTTGGATTGTAAGACTGTATAAGTTGTAAGTCGCTCTGGATAAGGGCGTCTGCCAAATGCTGGAAATGTAAATGTAGTAATACAGGCTAAACGCTTTGGACTGTCTCCGATAGCTAGCGGCTAGCTTAATTTACATTAAGGATACACAGTGCTGAACCTGAAAACAGTGCTTTAAAGTGGTGGCTGATAACACTTTCAGCTTTCTGTAAAACCTGCCAGCTCTCTGAACTGATCGAATGTATTTTCCTACATGCTAGGATACTAGCTAGCCAGCTATGCCAGTAACAGCTTTTTTTTCTAATATTAGCCAACTCAGGTGAAGCTCAAGTTGTGCTAAAACAGGCCAAGTGTTAAGTGTGAGACCAATTATTTAAAGTAATGGTTCCTAATGTCAGTAAATAGTAGTAATTGGTATCACTCGCTCATTATTATTTAGCTGGAATTAAGCTTCTGCTTACGTATACACTGAGATTTGTGGAAATGATTGGCTTCTGCCTAATGCTTAGTGAAAGAAATGTTAAAGAAAGCATGGTGTGATGGCTCCCCTGGCTCCAACCCTACTGAAAACAAAAAAAAACAGACCAGTGTTTTGAAAATGTTTTTGCTGGGGATGCTCGTGACCAGCACATCCTGGTCTTTGCTGGTTCTTGGATGGTTGTGATCAGTGCCTGCTGGTCTTTTCTTGGTATGCTGGTTGAACAACAAAACCAGCAAGATCATACTGGGCAACCAGCTTTGACCGGAAAGGTTAGGCCAGACTTTTTTAATTGCTTGTTTCTCGGATGTCCCTACTTAAGAATCTACTGAGGAGGGGGAAAAAGGGAATCTGGAAAAAAATTTAATGAACAGAAGAAAACCGTTGGCTTATTAAGTTTTTTATTTAACATTTTTTATTTCAACCATTGGTGCTGCGGCAGATCCGAGAAATATATTTAAAAAAAATTTTTTTAAACGTTTTATTCTTTAAATATGATTGTCGGCGGATCTGCGAAACAAGCAATTAAAAAAAGTCTGGCCTTATGCTGGTCAACCAGCAAAAACAGCCCCGCTCCAGCTTAAACCAGCATGGATCTGATGCTGGACAATGCTTGTTTTTTCAGCAGGGAAATGATCAGTTTGGGACATATATTTATTATTTTATCAGTTGCAACAATTGAGCGTCACATTTTGGACAAACTTATTTATTTTTTTTATAGGATTTTTATCCCAGTTTCCACCAGTTAGGTAATATCGGATACGGATATTCTCTGCTGTGTTCTGGCAGTTACGTGCCTTCATACATCCATCCTCCATCTTCACCCTTACCTCCTGTGGCCGCCCTTCCGACCACCCATTCCTCAGGCCAACCTGTGGAGACTTAACACTGAGTCTGTGCAGTGAATTAGCATATTTGAACTTCGGCATTAAGTAAAGGTTCACCTGAGACGCCGGTTCATCCCACGGCGAGTGTCCACAACACACAACCTGTTGTTCAAATCTCGGCCGAGGGTTCAATCCCAAATGCCTAGGAGGCCCTAAAGACGAACCTACAGCTTGCTCTTTTACTCTCTTTCTATGCATTCTCACACTGCAGTGCAATTCCTCGCTGCTCCTCAACACTGTTTACTCTGCACGTGGCTCGGATCTAGCTCAAATGGAGATCTGTGTATGGGTACTGTACAGTAACCACAGCTTTTAGGGTGATATGTTCAAGTGAGCTCGCATTTTCACTTAATTAAAGTAAGCAGCATTAAAATGATCATACTTAAGCGATGTTTAATAGTAATTACTGCCATTTTTTATTGATTATTATGCTCAGCGTGGTTAGACTCAACAACAGGAGATAGGTCCTCATATTGAGTGGGTGGTTTACACTCTTGAAGGACACTCCAGAATTCTGTGTACATGTCCAGTACCAGCGAGGAACACGCATTAGTCCAAAGACCTCTTGAGGAACAAAACGTACCCTAGATTAAGCCCCTTGAACATTCAGGATGACCCTGAGAAACGCTTACCAGATAGCAATGCGGTCCTTTGGGTAGTCCAAGCGCTCGATGCAGCCCAGGTAATAGGGCAGGGTGTGCTCACCATTGCGAGCCAGAATGGCAATCATCACCTTTGGCTTGAGCAGGTCCGATTCGGTCTGTATCGTTTCCAGGTCCGTATGCTCATTGGAAAAACCAAACCGCCATTGGATTAGGACTCCAAACAAAATAGCTGGACGCAGAGGCAGCATGACCGGCACAGAGATGCACCGGACTCTCACACAGGAGGAAAGAATGTGGCAGTCAACATAAGGCTGAGGGTCTGTTTAAGTCCAGCGTGGAACCTCCGCAAACCAAGCGCTCACATGAACGAGGATTGGACCTATCAGAGACTGAAGCAAAAGTGAACTTTCTGCATACAGCTGTAATTGTTACTGTTTATCAACATTTAACTACATTAAAAAAAAAACAGTTCTTGCTCAACCGACTACATAAACGGTCAAACGACTGTAAAAAATGTACATTCGTGGAACCCATAGTGAAGATCATCTGATCAGTCTCCTAATCTGAAAAAGCTCCTATATGGGATTAATTCTGCCTCATTCAGTATTCAATTCAATTAAAAAATTATTTCTATAGCGCTTTTTACAACGGAGCATTCTCTTAAAGCAGCTTTACAATCTTATATTATCTTAAAAGGAAAATCCCAAGTTGAGCAAGCCTAGGGTGACAGTGGAAAGGAAAAACTCCCTGAAAGTAGAAGGAAGAAACCTTGGGAGGAACAAAACTTCCTTTAAGGCCGGAGATGACCGATATTCAGATATTATCAATCTAATGTAACATTAATCAATGGAAAAAGTCGCTCTTAAATCAAAACGGTCATATTAAGGAGCAAAAACAAACAAAAAAAAACCAATCCACCCCATTTAAGTGTCAATATTGTTTAATCCATTGCTCTCCTTTAGAATCGCAGTCGTACACAAGTTACTCTTTTCTATAATAACACAGGGTTTTTCTCAAAACTTCCAGTTTCACCTCTCGGACAAACAAAAACGAGCAGATTGTATTATACAAAAAATGCAAACCAATTTTCACACAGTGAATTTGTTTTACAAAGTCATAAAATGGCGTAATAATGGCTACATCCACATTGGAGTAAGATGGTTCTAAACATTCCTTAATGGAGTATAATCTATAGTTTAAATATAAAAACCTTTCCTTGCTGAAATCAAGCCAGTACCTTAATTTAAGAGTCTGTTTTAAATACGAGACGATTTGGAAGCAATCATAAAAAAAAGCCAGTATGGTTTTCCCAAAAAGGTTAGGAATACAAATTAAAAGCAGACAGTGTTAAGGTTCGTAACGAGTTAAATCCGCCTCTTTCCGTACAAACGATTGCTACAGGTCCGTTCAAAACGGACGCGATCGGCGTAGAGAAATGAATATCATCCAGTAGGAACAGGCTCACCAAGTTCATCACTGTGACTTCTCTGCTCCAGAGAAAAAAAACACGACATGCATGAAAGCTCAACGATGTTACACCTTTCCAGACGTCAAAAAGGTCGACACGATCTCATCTGTAAAACGTAGGAAACGAAGCCAAAAGAGATCTGAGCTCAGCGAGATCACTGATTATTACAAAATAACGACAAAAAACTAGGGCACTCCCACAAGTGCCCATTCACTAATATTAAATACTTAGAGCACATTCCCATATGATCCATAGGTTACGATCAAATTCTAGATTTGCAAATAACTTCACACCTGCCAAGCGAGCTGGAGCCGGCTGATCCGTTTCTCGTTTGCATTCAGCCCTGAGCCGAGTTTAGTACAGCCCGAGTTTGGCAGGTTGACGGCAGTGGAGAACACCGGGGGCGGAGGTTTAGGGATTAGGTGTTTAGCCTGGCCAAAAAATATAATGCTCACAAAAAATTAGGGGGAAATTATTGCGAGCATTAGATATGGTCCAGTCAGGTGACCAATCAAAAGAAAGGACATGGTGTTACGGCATCCAAGCGAGGTCCCACTATCATGGCAAACTTTTGACAAGACGGTTGCTTCAGGACAGGGCAGTTTGCGGGTTCGATTACGCTACATTTACGGTGTTTATGTAGCTGCAAATCTGGGGGAAATGTTCATGTTACTTGCACACTGCTCTCACACTGATAAATAAAATACCAAGGTTATTGGTAGGTTGCTAAACCTCAGTCGGTTTGAAAGACGGCACAGACTTGTTCAGTAACCACTTTCCTAAACAGCTTTAACAAATTGAATTCGCAATGTTTACATTCCCCAAAATTTTGTCTTCTGTTCCCTTATAGTACCTCGAATCATAGAAGAAGACGGGTCAATACGAACAAGAGAGCCAGGCATGGTCCCAAGTCTATGTCCGAATCCACCCATCATAGGGCTAAGTAATTCCTGAATGAGAAGCCAGTCCATCACATGGTTGCAAGCACAGGCTTGGGTTTGAACCCAGGACCACAGGGACCGATGTTTCCACCGGTTATCACCTGACCGGCTCGTGCGGCACCGATATTGGGTTGGGTTGAGCTGTGCGTTTTGAATTGTCACCTGACCATGTGTTGCTGAGAAAACAATTCAGCAAGTGTGCTTTCGGAAAAATACAAGTCAAAATACAAATTGAAGAAGAGAATTAAAGCATTACGTCAATACCATAATCGAAATCTATTCAAACTGGCCGCTTTCTGATAGGGAATTTTTTGGCTAAACTAGAAGTGTCGTCCCCCACAAGTTACATTTAAGCTGCTGACGACGCTGAACTGGACAAAAAACATGGTCTCGGACCATCCATCTTCATTCAATATTCAATCCCACGCCAACTACACTGCTCACAAAAACGAGGGGATATTTCATTTGATACTTCAGTGATGCAGTGAAGCGACCGATGCTCAGGTGGAACGGAGGCCAATTACCGAGCCGAACACTGCAAAAAAAACAAACAAACAAACAAAAAAACCCCACAAAAACAGTCCAGGAGTCTGTACTTGACCCTGCACTATTGATTGGAAAGACTGCATGCTCTTGTCGAGCAAATAAAATAAAATAAAAAAAAACAACCAAAGGAAAAAAATCATTAAGACCACGACTACTAAGTCGTCAGCAATCACGACAGCCAGAGCACGAATCAAGACAAAAAGTTACAAGTTAAGAGGTTGCACCCAAAATTGGAGCTTAATATCATAGTCGGTCTCAAGAGACTAGAACAAAACGTCACACGTGAAGAATGTCATCACTATAGGAAGACTTCAGAGCTTGTCCACCCGCATCTTGACCGGTTTTCCGGGGCATCCTCGTGGCTTAAAGCAGCAGTATGCAGCAGTGACCTCTCTGGTGAACGTGCGGTACTGCGAGTAATAGGATTTTTTTTCTTCTCACATTTGGTAATACTCAATTCCCCTGACGATATTGCCTGCCGACGTAAACTCGTCTTGACCTTCTTAAAAGACATCCGGAGACTGGAACTGGGGTCATATGAACTGCTGCTGCTGTCAGTTTTCACCGGACCAGTTACATAATGCTGTTTTAAACACTCGGATGATGTAGTTATGTGTGAAAAACACATTATTTCGAAGCAAGCCGATAAGCTTAAACGTCTCTGCAATCCAAGTGGTTAGTCTATAACGAGCTAATTTTAAGCCTAGTCTGCCATATTTGCGCGGCGGCTAACGTGAATACGTGACGTGACCAGGAAACCCACGCAAGCAACTTCACAGAAGTCAGGGAGGAATCAACCAAAGTTTCCGTTACAGGCTGCGATGGGCGGAGACGTGAGGAAAAAGGTACGTGGGGCCAAACTGCAGAGCTGCCAAGCCAACGAACAGGAGGGTCTCCTAAAGGCCGTTCCGACTCGAATTTAAAAAATTAAAAAAAAAAAGCACACAGTCGTAGAAAAAGACGGAGGAAAATGCCTGCTCTTTAAAGACGTCTGAACGCATTCTATAAAACAGAATGCTCAGACTTAAAATGCTGAACAGTTCTATAGCCAAAACTGTGCATTCGATGAAATCGTATGACTGACTACTTTATTTCGGACCCTCACGTTGGCCGGCTCGGCGTGCTCGGCGCCTGTCGAACCGCGCTGGGAATTCCGAGGGAACGCTTCCTAAGAAACGGACTGAGAAATGCTCTCCATGCTACTCGTTCCTGGTCAGTCAGGTAACAGCCAAGGTTGGACAGATTTGAATCAAATCGAGAGAACGAGCCGCCGCACGATACAGGAACGACTCGGCTCTTTTCCTATGTCGCCCGTTCGATGCGTCCGCCGCGTTTGGGGGGGGGGCGCTTTTTAAAAGTGATGCAGAGGAAGAAATAAGAGCACAATCCTAGGCCCTGGTTTCCAGGCAATGAGAAGTCGTTTAAAACAAAAACAAAAGCTCATTCACAGAACAAAAAAAAGAAAGAAAATTCATTATCACGGCAGATACTGCTCAATTTTTTTCTAGATGAAACAAAGAAATGTGCATGCATGTAACAGCATGCATGTGTGTGTGGGTGTGTGTGTGTGTGTGTGTCCCTCGCTTCATGATGCTGCAAACTCTTCAGTGAAAATGAACCGATCTCAATAAGTGTGAGTGTGAGTGTGTGTGTGTGTGCGTTCTTAAGAAAGATCGACCCCGTTCTTCTGGAGATCTGAGTTGCTTCCTGCTTGTTCGCCGGAGCAGAGGCTGAGTGCAGACGTCTTACTGGTTAAGGACAGCATGGAGCTACTGGTTGGCCCGACGCTGCCATTTGAAACGTCACTGGAAGGAGAGACAAGTCTTACAATCTTACACATTTAAGCATTTCCTAAACTACGTGAAACTGCATGTGACCCACAGTTTACATTTTGCTTTTATTTCCCAACTTCGTTATATTGCACATTATTACACTCATTATATTTACTATATTAAAATATTTCCAAATTACTTATTACATTCACCATTTTAGTTAGTACTTTATTAACTATTTTACTATATTGTCATACTCTGTTAGAATTTTTTTTTATCATTTATATTAACTATTTTATTACATTATTTTTATATTTGCTACTTTATTATAGTTTCTATTTTAATTTACCATACATTTTTCTACTTTATTTAATGTAACCATTTTATTATATTATAATTTTTGAATATTCGATTTTTATATAACATTTTATATTTATATTTTTATATAACATTTTATATATATAAATATTTTATTATTTTATCCAATTTGTGTTTATATTTACTTTATTATATTCTCCATTTCATTTATTTATATTGACCAATATATTCTCCCTTTTATTTATTTATATTTTTACTTTTATATTATATTCTCTATTTTTATTTATTACTATATTATATTTTAGCACATTTTTGTAACTTATTTTTATTCTTTTTATTCTATTTCATAACTATATTTTCTTTCTATTGTATGACATTTTACTCTACTTATCTTCTGGTCATTTAAGCTTGGATGTTTAAAATTGACTTTAAACTATTTAATTCTCACATATTTGATTGTTATCCCAAGCCGGAATAAATAAGTGCCCGATGGCCTGCAGAAGGAACATGACAGCACCCCCTCTCAAGTAGCACCTCTTTCCCTTATCAGTCACAGGCTAGATCTCAATGTGTTAAAAATCTCCAGTTTGGTGTTTTAACATTTTGCTGAAAAGCGTTCCATGCATGTACCCCGATGCTTTTGGGAGCTCCTCCAGCTGGGCTTTGTGGTCAGCTTGGCCATTTTCACTGACTTTCAGCTTGTACTGGACCTCGTGTACGGCCTGGTTCTCCTGCAACAGGAGTGAGCAAGGTTGCTTTAGAATATTGAATATAAGAATATTGTACATACTCCATAAGCAAGCTAAGAATTTAGCTACGCCCCCTACAGAAGGAGCTGATGGAAGAAGGTTTGAGCGGCGGGCTCCTAGCATAATCGTACAATCGGCATGGCTGCTACGACTGCCTGAGAGGAACGCACCATTGCGATCTCACGGGTCCGCTTGCCGATCTCCCTCTCGACGCGGTGGAGCTCGAGGCTGAGCTGCTCGCTGGACACCGCGGCCCCTTCCGCCCAATTTGCGGCAGCCGGCTGTGAGCTCAGCGCGCTGGCTTCTCGCTGAAGCAGCATGGAGTTACTGGCGGCCTGAGCACATTGAATCACATGATTCTGAAAATCCCATACAGGTAGTACCCGATTTACAATGACATCACAAGTTGAGCTCAGCAGAGGACCTCGTTTCTCGTTTTCACATCACGCACTTACCTCAGCTCCTGACAAAATCAAATTTTAAACACTGGAGCTGATAAAAAGTGCACCCCTTTTCCGAAATCGAATACTTTGACTCTGCTCGACCGTTAAAGCAGTACGCTCTTTAAGTACGCGAGTATGCAGTATACGCAGAACCTCGGACGCACTACGCCCGCCATCTTACCAATGTCATGTGACGCATGACGTCACACCACCAACAAAAAAATCGTCTTCATTCATTTCATTAAAAGCCCAATTCGCCAACATTTTATAATTATTTGAAAATATTTATCAATGAAACAATATTTTCAATTAAAAAATTTTTTTTTATAGTTCAATTAGAAATTTGTAAACCGTCACCTCAGCGCTGTCCGCTATTTTACTCCATCAGCACCGAACGCCTTCCCTGCTCCAGTTGAATCATGGGATAGGACAGTGTGCTTTGGTTGCATACTTAAAAATGGCTGCCAATTTTCGCATACTGTTTCAAGCACACTTTGTATTCGGACACAACTACATGCTCTCGCCTACTGCTTTCGCGTACTGTATAGTATGTAAGTGTGCGATTTCGGACGCAGCCTAGGACTCGTGACTGGGACTCCACTGGAACTTACAAACTAGACGTATTTTAGATTCGGATGTGAACGGGGTGATTACATATCGGGGGGGTTATTAGGTGTAGTGTCTAATCTTGGTGACCGGTTAGTATCCCGTTTGAGTAGGGTAATGAAATCTCACATTTTCTTTTTCGTTTCTCAACATCTTCAAGATTGGCACGCCAGTGTCTGGAGACTGAACTTCATGCACTGGAGGATCCACTCCCGAGCTTTATATTAAGACATTTAATACTATTTATAAATAAATATTCATAAATAAATAATCATTAGTACAATCCGGTATTACTGTCTTTCTGACATTTTATGACCTATTTTAACAAGATGAATTAATGAATTTATTTATTTATACTGTATGATAACATAAAACTGCATGCAAACTTTAAACGGTCAAAATGACCACGGTGGCTGTTCTAGTAGTTCTGGAATCCTGGCCTTTCTAGTGATAAACACTGTTCTGTGATTTATTGTGGCTGTTAGATGATGATGGTGGTGCTTATTATTATTATTATTATTATTATTATTAGTAGTAGTAGTAGTAGCAGTAGTATTATTAGTGTTGTTGCTGTTAATTTATAATTTATTATGATTATTATTGAACTCATTTTATTTTTAAACAATTGTGGTGGTATGCAGTGGAAGAGGTAGGAGGAGTGGCTGGATTGCCCTCTGGTAAACGCTCAACTCTCACCAACATGGAAGAACATGGAAAATTATTGGAATCAAATAACACTGTAGATGTATAAATGTAAAGATGATATATGTGATATGATATATAAATAATATGAATTGATAATATAAGTGACATTTTTAGTTTATTTGGAGAAAACTGTACAGCTAAAAGAAGACTAGTAGCCAGTTGGCCTGTCTCTAGCCTGAATATAAGATGAAATATAGTTGAGTAGACTTTGCCACAAATGTTGCAGCTGAGCCTGTAGATTCTCATCCAAAGCACCAGCAGTTGGGGCAGTGTGTTGCTCCATAGCAAAGGCAGGGCTGAAGCACTAAACATGAGGCCTCCATTACTTAAAGCCAACTGTAGTTGGATCCCAAACAGAACCTGGATTTGGTGCTAAAGATAAAAAAGTTACAGTCAATAGCAGTCCAGATTTCTCATCCACAACATCACGGCAAACAAAGGCAACATATATATTCTAACAGATTGTCTAGGTAAGAAAGACTGGTTATACCCACCGTCATGCTTCTCCCAATCTGGAAAAGGTAAAAGGATATTTTACCTTTTCCACATTTGTGACACGTTGATACAGTGTAGTCAGTCTACAGCCTGTGTAACACTATACATTTGCTGTTCCCTAATTATGCCCAAACTACCAGTATTTTGAGTGATTACATTTATTTTGGAGAAGGGAGGGGGGCATGCTGGACTTCAGTTGAAGTGAAAGAAGTTATGTTAAACTGTGCCATGCTGAACTTGCTTGAACACCTGCTCCCTGTTTACACCTGAGACCTTGTAACACTAATGATTCGCATTATACAGAGGAGGGGAAATTATTAATTGGACAGAATTTGGCAACTTAAACTTAGAGGTATACTTATTGGCTTATGCCAGAAGTTTAGGCATGCATTTCTTTGAAATGTGTATGAAGAAGCCAGAGTAAAATCAAGTGGACACAAGGCCGAGATTTAACTGCTTGCACCACTGTGCCCAGTAATACAGTAATTTATCAATAGGGGTCAAGAATGTGACGTGCTCCCATCTAGTGACGTATGTTTTAAGTTTCGATTTTCCCCTTTATGTTTTTTTTTAATTTTTTATTTTTTTGCTGTAATAAACACGTGAAACTTTAATAGGTTATCAGCAGCAGATGCCAATTCACAAACACGAGCTGAATTCATAAAACGGAAAGAAAGGGCATTTTCCGTGTTAGTGCTGAATGTAAGTACTCCCCAGTTGTACCTGATAACAAGCTGTCAGACTTCTAAAGAAGTGTGGGATACGCTAATTGACATTTTGAGAGAGACACTCTTGCAAATAAGCTGTTTCTAAAGAAATGAGGGAAGGAGAAACCATAACTAAGCATTTAAAATGAGTGAACTAACAAACTAGGAGCTGTAGGCGCTGTAATTGAAGATGAAGATGAGATACAAGATACCACACTCTGGTGCCTTTGTCCTTCAGGTGCCTTTTGGCAAATTCCAGACGGGCTGCGTTGTGCATTCGGCTTTCGCCTGGCCACTCTGCCATGCAGTCCTGATTGGTGGATTGCTGCAGAGATGGTTGTCCTTCTGCAAGGTTCTCCTCTCTCCACGGAGGAACGCTGGA
>JAUZSV010172349.1:0-13091 GCA_034780495.1 Parotocinclus cesarpintoi | reverse complement strand
GGACTCGGACCCGCACCTGATCAAAGCCCACCGTGCCTCGAACCTAGGCTCGACCGGAATCGGCCGGGTCTCAGACCTGCCCAGGCCAGAACCAACGGCACCGATGCAACACACATCCTCAGTTCCTCCGGGAGCCGCATTTTCTAGTTTGCTTTGCTCTCTTGCTTTGTTTTTGTTTTCAGTTTGTTCCCCCTAAGCTCTAGAGCTTAAAAATGTAATCATTAAGCAATTAATTACTTGAAATCGAACGTTAGAGCGCAAAACCTTGAGTGCTTTTATGATTTTTTAGTCGTTTGTCTGCACTGTCGGTCTTGGTTCGAGTGCCAGATGAAGCGTCGCCCACCAGCAGGGCCACGACTGGCTCCGCCTGAGGGATGGCAGGCCCTCCGGGGATCATCCTGATCAAAATATCAGGGCCAAAACGTGAAGCTCCTATCCGTACCTGCAGCGTCAAATCCTAACCCTTTCCCACCTCCCCCCCGGAAAACTTATCCATCTCTCCTTTTTTTCGGAGGCAGAATTCCCGGTTAATTTGGGGACTTTTCGTTTGTTTTGTTAACGCTAAAAACCCTGTACTGTATCCATTTTTAAGACCGACAGAATAATGTGCTCTTTGAGAAAGTCTGGTACGTTGGACGAGGAGCCTAAATACGTGGGCTTGTCCTCCGAAAAGCTGCTGTTTTGGTTGCCATGTTTGACGAGCATGTGCTGGAGATCCTCTGCGTGCTAAAGAGCTCAGCCAGATGGCAATTATAATCTTAGGAGCGTTTTCCAACAAACAGTGACGCACCGGTGCCAGTGTAGGCAGCTCTCCGTGTTTACGGGGCTCTGACGAGGGACTTTGGCTTAGACCCTGTTTACACTTTTACATGTCGAAAAGTCTCGCTGTTAATCGCTTAAAAGTTTTCGGATCACGCTCTACCACGATCGGAAAACACCGCGGCTGAGCATCTGAGCCGGAGCCAGGACAGCTAAGCTAAATCGGTCTCACCCAGGTTCCTCGGCGAGCTTCTCCTTGCCTCTGTCGCCCCCCCCCCCTTTTTGTTACGGTTTTTAATTGTATTCCTCGGGGTTGCTTTTTGCAAACAAAACTAAGAAAAAAAGTCGACGCATTTGATTCGGCTGACGCTTTCATTCGCAATGCTCGTAAAACACGTCGCCAAAAGTTTGTGGACACGGACAAAAATTAAATCGCATCCGAAAGCAGACAGTAAGCTCACAGTTGGCATCCCGGTTTATTTCGAAGGTGTCTTACGGGGTTATGGGCATCCGTTTATAGCCGTGGTCAGGGCATCGGAGCCCGGGCACCAGCGCAGTTCCTGGACAGATATAAGACATTCATGCACCTCCGGGACATGACCTGTTTCCTGCAACAGCAACCCCTGCCTGGCATAAAGTTTAGGGTACATGTTGACCTCGCCTGCCCTGCGAATGCCACCCTGGCATCTCAGGCACGGTTCGTTTCGGCGCTTCATGATGAAACAAGAAATGTAAGTCCGATACGTATAAAGCAACGTCGAGCGGCACCGTCAGCAAAGTGCCACGCCCAGATGGGAATGTTGTGTCTCGAGTACTGAATCGGGACACGCCCTAAAGTGCACTTGAGGTACCTTAGACTCTTCAGGGCTGGATTGCTGCCACGGCTGAGTTTATCCCGTACCCGCCGTTCCTGGTTGCGAATCGTTTTTTTTGTTTTGTTTTTCCTTTTTCCAAGGTAATCACGTCGAACGCAAACGTTTTTCACTCTTACTTTAGTTTTTTCGGGTCCGGTTGGGACATGCACGAGCTCCCGAGGTGGAAACGGCAACGCGCGGCGCCCCGTCTCGTTACGAAACCTTTCCTTGTTGACTATTTCGGATTCGTGATTGCGTGATGTCAGTCCCGGATCCCCGTCCCGCGCGCTAAAAGGCCGACGCGCGGCCCGTCGTGAACATTCCAAGAAGATCCAGAAAGCCCACGGGGGACATGACTAGACGCTGAGATCAGGCGCGTGAGGGGGCGCGTTCCGTTGCTGAGCGAGCTGCGTTAATGAGCCTGTGGGATCCTCAAGCGTCCGCCAACTTCATACGATACCTTCCTTGGGGCATGGTGGTCCCTCATGCGCCCTCGTTCTGCCCCTCCGCCGGAGATCATCGGCCCGAGGTGCCGAGACGTGAAATGTCAGGCGGATTATGCAACATGCTAAATAGTTGCACCCCGGCCAGCCTGAACGCACAATGTTCTGCCATCCGTTCCTATTTATCTCACAAACAAGCTAAAGTAAGACAGACTTAGAAACAATTCGGGACATGCCTGATTCCTAACGAACAGAGCTCTCGGGGCGTGGAATGTCCCACGTTTGCAGCTCGTCTGCAGTTCGCCATTACATTTTATTTCTTGAGATATTTCAGGTTCCATTCCACTTCCTTTACGTTTACGTTTACATTTACGTCATTCAGCCGACGCCCTTATCTGATACGGTCTTACAATCCAAGCAATTATGTTTTAAGGGCCTTGCTCAAGGGCCCAACTGTGCAAGCCTTAACCGCTAGGCTTTACCACAGTCCCCGTTAATACCACAATCATTTGTTAATAAACGTCCATTTTTGCATTTCAGCCCCCCAAAATAAGTGGCAAGTCAGGGCTAATAATGAGGGAAAAAAACATTTAAATAATGGTGTGATTTCTTGAGAAAAGGATTTGTTTGAGGAGTAAAGATGATCAAAGGAACTCCCTCAACAAATTTTTATAAACAAAGTTACTCTAATAAAGATGGTAAGGGATTCGCTGTCGATGTTTCTCCCCCTACAGACCATAATATCAGTAAACCGTTCAGAATCTGGAGGAATTTCAGTGCTAAAAAGTAAACCGAACAGGGGTGATCTCCCGGCGCTCCCTCAGAACCGTCGTTCATCCATATCTGATGAACACAGGAGCACGTGGGTGAGGGATTTTTATCCAACCTCTATAAAGCTCTACAGTACAGAGTTACATTCACAAATACCACTTAAAACTTTACTGTTTAAGGTCCAGAAGCTCCGCCCACTTGATGGATGGGCCATCATCGTGGAAACCAATGTGCCATTTTTACCGAAGATGAAAAAAAGCACAAAAAAAGCCGGAATTTATTATGGTACGGGGTCGGGGTTGAGTCTGGACCCTTAGTAGAGGTCATTTACATTTCTGTGATGCAGCATTCATGCAGAAAAGTACAACGTAAAGTGGCTTTAAGGCGACGCCTTTTCCGGGGACGTCCCGGGCGCATTTTATAACAAGACAAAACACAAACCGAATAGGGAACTTCTAATTCGTGAGAAACCTTTAGTTGCTTAGAAGTGACCCTGAAAGGGAATCCTTTCTGACCTCGTGGGATGTTACATGGCTTGCTTTTTTGGGTCGACCCCCTCCTGGACCCCAGCTTTCCCCATGGCAACTCTTTATCTGGCTAAATCATTTTCAAAAATAATCATCTGTGTTAAAGCGTCTTCCGCAGGCCCCGAGTCGACCCGTTCCTCCGGAGTTCCTCGCCTCCTGACGAAGTAACTTAAAACTTTAATGAATGCTTTGTGTTTCACATTTAATGACAAATGATGATGTTTACGGTAGCGGAATGAGTCACGCTGTACGTACGAGTTCTCGTAATGAGTTAATGTAATTATCTTAATCTCACACGGAAAATATGGGAGAACGAGAACCTGTAATTAAAGTACCGTTTTTGGTGGGGAAGGGGGGAAAAAAAGAAACCCTATCAAAAATAATTGTTCTTAACACGACCGCAGGCTGCGCCAAACCTCTCTTTACCAAAACAGCACTGGATCTTCTTCCATAAAGCTTAAGGAGAATCTGAGAAGCTCCTCCAGCACAAACCACTTCAGACTCCGTGATCCTGTCTCGTCTCAGTCGGGATTTACGTTTCGGACTGGGACCGGTCGTGGTCTTTATCTAAAAGCCCCGTCCTGTTAGTGGAAAATTGAAACCAAGCTTCACTCAGAGAGACCAACGATGGAAAAGAGCCAGGCTCTATGACGGTACGGGGTCGGGGTCGGGGTCAGGTCCGGACCCTCGATAAAGGATATTTAGACTTCTGTGATGCAGCATTAATGCAGAAAAGTACACCGAGGCTTTAGAGCACCGTAAACTGCCTTTAAGGCGACGCCTTTACCAGGGACGTCCGTGCCTTTTTTAACAAGACTAAAACACACACAAAAGCGCATGACGCACGGGTCCTGACCTGTCCCCGGTCGAGAACTCAATAGAGAACTTTACTCAGAGGAACGAGAACCATGAACCATGAACCATGAACCATGGTGTCATATGGGGGCACCCCTGGCCTGTTGCCTTGTTGTTCTGGACACTCGGATCCGCATGGGCTTTTGTTCCGAAAGTTACGAAAAATCCTCTTAAACCCAGAGAAACTGTGCTGTTTAATTACACACACTCGTTAAAACGATCTGCACGTTCATATTAAATAAAGAAAGGTTCCATAGAGCCATAAAGAGAAAGAAAGAAAGAAAGAAAGACACCTCACCGGAGACGGGATACGAACCACGGAAGATCAGCTTCGGGAGACACAGGTTGATTTTGGTTCCACCTGCTGTTCCTCCTGGTCCCTCAGCAGGGAGTTCCGTCTTACATGACTGGTCATATGATCCTTACGTCTGGTCAGGGACCCCAAAACGCTTGGGGTTAGAAGGTTAGAAGACCCTTCCACCCTCCCGTCCTCCGCCGGGCAGCTTTTCTGATCCTCTCTCTTTAGGGGGAAACGTGTTATTGTTTGCCGTAATCGTCAGAGATTCTGTGAGTACGGATTAGGCAGATAAAAGGTTGAAGTTCCCAGCTTGTTGTCAGCTGAAGGCCGTAAAAGAGCGAAGGTAAGCTTGATTAAACGCTCCGTGGCATTAGTTCTGACATCATAATGGCATGTTTGTCGAGTTGCTACGACTGGATGCTTAGCTTTGAAGCAGCTGTACGCCTTTGATGCCATCTGACTTAATCACCACATGTACCGATCGGCCGTGTTGTGACAACAGCCGCCGGTCTAGCCGCAAGGACAACTGCGCAATTAGACGGCTCAAATCATCGCCTGCGCGCAGCCGGGACTAATCACGCCCACCGAACGGTTCATTCCACAAACGGAGATTTAATACTTAACTTTAATAACATCGGGGTAATCATCGAGGCCTGCGCAGCCGAGGGGCCAGACCCTGCAGCCGAGGGGCCAGACCCTGCAGACGAGGGGTCAGACCCTGCAGCCGGGGGGCCAGACCCTGCAGACGGGGGGCCAGACTCTGCAGACAGGGGGGCCAGACCCTACAGCCGGGATTACCTGAGCCCCTAATTTCACTTTCGTCCCAAGCTCGTTAAGTCATCGTTTTCGTACAAATGAAGACCTTTAGGATCTTTTTATTACAAAATTAGGACGATTCTGCAACGTATTATTATTTTACAATAATTAGGAGTACATGGGACGCCTGGCTTCCCTTTTTTTTCCCCCTTTTCACTAAAATGATGTCATTAATTGATCGGATTTTATCCAAATCCAGTGGTCAGATATCTCTCCTCAACGTTTGCGCTTCTCCGTCGTTAAAAAAAGGGTGTGGAGCAAGCACCAGGTTGACAAAGTAAGCTCATGGAGCTATGGGCACGTTGCGTCGCTCATAGAAGGTCAGATCTTCCAGAACGTTTGGAGATCGGATTAATCTTTATTTGAGGCTTAGAAAAGCTGTACAATCAAAAGGAGGCTCTAGTTACCCGGTTAGGCCGCCTCTAGTCTGGGTACAAGATCAGATACGGTCGGGCGTGGGGGGAAAACAGGTTCTGTGGGGTATCCTGTGCCACATTTGCCCCCTGATGTTACCCCCAGCTTGGCGTGTCGATCCTAAACACTCGTCGTTTCCGAAGCTGGTCCAATAAATGCCCGAATGTTTGGAAGACAATCCTGGGAATGCCTTGCCCATGCGTCCCGGTCTAAATCTAGCCAAAAATAAAAAGAAGTATCGCTGAGTTGTTAGTGCCCCTCGTATCACTTCCCAGATCCTTCTCCAGCAGTGGGGGCAGAGCTAGATTTAGAGAGATAAAGGAAAACTTTCTTTTTTTGACCTAATACGGGCGTCTGCTAGAGGACTAAGTGACTTCAGGAGTCATTTTTTTCTTTCTTGCACAAACAGCCACAGGATATTAATTGGTTTAAGGTCCGGACTTTTCCTTTTTTTCCAGCCGTCCTGTCTTGTTTGTTTTGTTGCATCATCCAACATGTACTAAGCTTCGAGTGACAGGGGATTTCCTCCGTTCGGAGGCCGGTTGCAGATGGATTTCGAGACGCTTTTGTAGCCTGTTCCAGCTCCACGCTCCTCTGAATTTGGTCTCTATCGGAGCAGACCCCGCCCAACTCCTCCTCCTCCTCCTCCTCCTCCTCAGCTCCTTTATAGTCCCAGCTCATGTACCTTCTCCGGTCTGGACTGCGAGCGATTAATCAATACAGACGTGAAAAGCGCGGCCGGGCGTACGTCACTCACGCCTCTCGCGGTTCGCCTCCTTAGGTTCGAGAGAGCCCCTTAAAGGAGCCGTCAGGGTGGCAAAGTGCCGAAACCTGGCAGGAATGCGCTCCGAATCCCCCGGCGCCTTTGTAGTTTGTTTGCGAGCAGGTTAGCATAAACGGCTCTGCATGCAAGCGAGATGAAGATTGATAGCATAATGACTGTGAGCGCATGGTTTAGTAATTGAAACTGGCAGTATCAGCTTAAATTGTTTCACGGATTTCTGCAATGATACATTTAAAACAGGTCCGGACAAGAAGACGCAGGAGGAGGAGAAGGAACGAAAAAAAAGCCTCTTACATTACAGGCTTTGGGTTCAAAGTTCCTGGAAGACATGACACCATCGGATCCGTGAAGGACCTCATTGTCGGCGGCGCAGAGTCACCTTTCACGGTCGGGAATATTAAACGGAGCAATACGTCACCTTTGTGTTATGATACCGAACCCTAACAACAATACAGAGCGATAATATAACGCTGAGGTTATTGCTTTATTACTCCAGCCTGGATTTGGAAACAAATATCTCACTGTTGCATGATTTATTCGCAGATTTTTTTGTCCTCCAAATCAGAGTTGACAGAATGAACCCGTTCATGTCATTCAGCAGACGCTCCTTATACAGAGCCACCTTTCAATCCAAGGGGCTTATTTAAGGTCCCAGCACTGGCATTTTGGCAGGGGTTGGATTTAAAACCTGGACCCTTTTATAACTTTTAGGTCGCACCAGAACCCATGATGGTTGGTTCCTGCATTTCAGACCTGCAACATGTTCTCAAACCAGACCCTTTTCCTCGTGCTTCCCTGCACCAGACGTTCTAGGCCTTTCTGGGCCCTTGGTGCCCCACACCAGCCCTTCCCGTTCTCTCCTGCTCACCAAACCCAACCCAAATCTGCTCTCTCTCTCTGTCTCCTCTCTCTGCCCTTCTTTGGCATTTTGGGTCCTTTTTGGATCTTCTGCGTTCTCCTGGTCTGTCCCCCATTCTCCCATATTCCCATTTTCTCATTTCACACCAAACACAGACCTTCTGGATCTTTGATCTTCACCCTGCACCAGACCTTCTGTGTCCTTCAGGGACTTGTGGCCAAGCTCTTATTCTCAAACCAGACTCGTCTCTTGGTCCTTTAGGCACCGGTCGTTCCTGGCCTGTCCAGTCCACAAACCCAGCCCCCGTCTCTGAGTACCTTTTCCCTCCCTGCACCAGATCTTCTTGATTCTTTTGGAATTTTTGATCTCTATCTTGCACCCGACCTACTGGGCCCTTGGGGCTCATCGCCTTTTCCCAAACCAGACTCTTCTCCTTAAGGTGATGGCCCTTCCTGATGTCTCCCACTCACCAAAACCAGTCCTTTGCTGCACCAGAACTTTTAGGTTCTTCTACGTTCTTTTTTGGTCTTTCTGGTTCCCTCAGCCTCCATGATTAATCCACAATCTTCACTTGGTCCTTAAAGCAGTGGTCCCTCTTGGTCTGCCCTGCTCACCAAACCCAGCCCCCATCCCCGTGTCCTTTACTGCACCAGAACTTTTAGGTTCTTCTACGTTCTTTTTGGTCTTTCTGGTTCCCTCAGCCTCCATGACTAATTCAGACTCTTCACTTCGTCCTTTAAGAAATGGTCCTTCTTGGTCCGTCCTGCTCACCAAGCCCAGCCCACATCCCCGAGTCCTTCCATGCACCAGACCATCTGGGTCCTTCAGGGTTTTGGTTTGTTTGAGCCCAGCTCCTGATCTTAAGCCTTCTTGAGTCTTCTCTTGTTCCTCAGGGGTACCAGTCCTGTGCACCATATCAAGCTCCCATCCCAGAGTACCTGCACCAGATCCGGGCCCTTCAGGGTCCTTTCTTGAGTTACTGATCTCTCGGGGCCCAGCTATTATCGTCAATCCATATAATAGGACCAGTTCTAGTTGTCTCATGTTTCAGAGGCTGTATCAAGAACCAGAGCTCGACCATCATCTAAGGATTATCCATACACACACAGAGGCAGCGACTGGGCTGGGACTCTGGGACCCAGGTCTCATGACCAGAACTGAACGTCACATCCATAAGACGATAAGGACTGTTCCTGACAGGCCGTGCAGGCTCTGAGTATGATTAGCACCTCAATAAAGAGGTTTAAACTCCCTAATTGGGGCTCATGACACAAAGGTCCGAGCCCGCGTCCTCCGTCAGCAGCAGTTCAGAGAGAGGTCGGGGGGTCGGGCCACGTGTGAGGGCCGGCAGCTGGATGCTGCGCCGTGAGAAGCAGCACAGTGATGTTAATGCGTTAAGTTCCCGGGACAAAAGGTGCGGGAATGAAGCCAGATGCATCTTTGTTTTCCGTCCAACAAAGAAGGCAATAGCAGCGGTCCGTCCCCATTGTGGACGTGTATTACCCTGTAACTACGGCCCGGCTGCATCTCGCTCGCTAACCATCCACTGGATCTTTTCACAAGCCTGGGAGCGCCGCCGGAGCGCTCGGACGGTCCGCACAATGGGCTCTCTAAAGGCAGGCTTGGACGGAGACGAATTAAAGTCGGAGGAGCATTGTGACTGATAAACCTCCCCGGGTTTCAGTGGCTTTTTCCAGGGAGGTGTCAAAGCCTGGCTTTCAGGAGCCATCCCAGAGGAGAAAAGCTACACCGATGCTCCTCTGGGTTCTTCTGACGTTCGGGATTTGAACAAAGCATTAACCCGGTGATCTGACGTCGCCTCGGAGACGATCGCGGGCTCTCGTTACAGCGCCGCCGCCGCCGCTCCACGGGCCCGGGACCCGAGCGGCCGGTGGGAATAGCTATTAGCGGAGTTATAACGGGCCGTAAAGGCATTAGGGTCGACACACAGAGGTCGTTAGGGACACTGCCGGAGACCCGAACACGGACGGAACGTCATAAAACCACGAAGCACAACGCAACGCTTTATTGGCTCAATTCCAACTGTAAGTAAAGAAAAAGCGTTACTTCTTTCTCACGACCTACTGGGCCCTTGGGGCTCATCGCCTTTTCTCACACCAGACTCTTCTCCTTCCTGATCTCTCCCACTCACCAAAACCAGTCCTTTACTGCACCAGAACTTTTAGGTTCTTCAAAGTTTTTTTTGGTCCTTCTGGTTTCCTCAGCCTCCATAATTAATCCACAATCTTCACTTGGTCCTTAAAGCAGTGGTCCTTCTTGGTCTGTCCTGCTCACCAAACCCAGCCCCAAGCGCCGAGTCTTTAGTGCACCAGAACTTTTAGGTTCTTCTACGTTCTTTTTGGTCCTTCTGGTTCCCTCAGCCTCCATGACTAATCCAGACTCTTCACTTGGCCCACAGTGGTCCTTCTTGGTCTGTCCTGCTCACCAAACCCTGCCCCCATCCCGAGTCCTTGCATGCACCAGACCATCTGGGTTCTTCAGGGTTCTTGTGGCACCTTCTGGTCTGTTGGAGCCCATCTCCTGATCTTAATCCAGAGTCTTCTCTTGTTCCTCAGGGGTACCGTTCCTGTGCACCATCCCGGAGTACCTGCACCAGATCTGGTTTCTTGCCTTCCTTTTTAGGAAGTCTCTTTTTTTTTACTTTATTTTTACTTCATCTTTGGCTTTCTTCTTTAAGTTTTGTTAATTATTCCAGCTTTTTGCTTCCAGTCTTTCCTCTCTCCTCGCTTTCTTTCTTTCCTTTTTTCTTTCTTTCTTTTTCTTTCTTTCTTTCCTTTTTTCTTTCTTTCTTTCCTTCCTTTCTTTCTATTTTTTTCTTTCCTATCTTTCTTTCTTTATTTATTTTTCTTTCTTTCTTTCTTTCTTTCTTTCCTTCCTTCCTTTTTTTCTTTTTTTTCTTTTCTTTTCTTTTCTTTTCTTTTCTTTCTTTACTTCCTTCCTTTTTTTCTTTTATTTCTTTTCTTTTCTTTTCTTTTCTTTCTTTACTTCCTTCCTTCCTTCCTTCCTTCCTTTTTTTCTTTTCTTTTCTTTTCCGTTCTTTTCTTTTCTTTTCTTTCTTTACTTCCTTCCTTCCTTCCTTCCTTTTTTCTTTTCTTTCTTTTCTTTTCCGTTCTTTTCTTTTTTTTCTTTCTTTACTTCCTTCCTTTCGTCCTTCCTTTCTTTCTTTTTTTCTTTCTTTCCTTCCTTCCTTTCTTTTTTTTCTTTTCTTTTCTTTCTTTCTTTCTTTTTTTCTTTCTTTCTCTCTCGTCCTTTTTCCCCCCCATCGTGTTTCCTTTGCCGTTTTTTTTCCCTCTGATCATCCTCCCCTCCCTCAAACACACCCAGTCCGGACCCACAGTGGGACCTGGACCAAGGTTTTTCTGGGTTACCGTTCTGTTGGCAGATTCTCATCAGTTTGAGTTTGGATTTCTCTGATTTTTGGCGTAAGATTATCGTAAGTGATTGGTAATCCGTAAGCTTTTGAGTGAGCGAGTGGGTGCTGGGTTTTTTGGGAGGTGTGCCCCTGACAGTCACCCTGAGCCCTGTCAGAGGAGCTAATGAAGGTGATTAATTGCTCGGTGTGTTTTGTTGACTGAGCAGGTTGAAACTCGTCTCGCTTCGTCCTGCTTCTGTCTCAGCGTTAAAGCTTCGGCTGTTTACGCATTTCTGCACAGGGGGACAGGAGACGCGTAAACAAACCTACAAGCTTTAGTACAAAAGCTGCACTGACTCGGGTTCGAATCCGGGCGATGCCTTCTGGCCAGGTCGGGCATCACGTGCCCACATCACTGACCTTTATGTTTCATTTCTTTCTTTTCTTCTTTTTTTCTTGTTGCTTACTCACTTCATTCTTTCCAGCTTTTCTTTTTTCTTTTTTCTTTTTTTCTTTTAAAAATTTATTCTCTTTTCTTTTTCCTTTTTCATAAATATTCCTTGTTTCTCCCTCATTTCATTTTTCTTTTAACTTCTTTTTGTTCTTGTTTTATATTTCTTCCCTTCTTAATTCTTTGTTCTTTCCAAGGTTTATTACATTATTTATTGTGTATTATTTCATTATTCATCAAGGCAAATTTCATAACTTTTTTCTTTTGTGCTTTCTTTTTCCCTTCCTCTACTCTCATTTTTTTCTTTTGATTCCCTCTAATTGTTTTGTGTTCTATTTTATTTTTCTTCTCTTTTTCTTTCTTTCTTTCTTTCTTTCTTTCTTTATTTATTTAATATGTACTTTTTCTTTCTTTTTTCTTCTTACTAACTTCTTTTTTTTATATTTTTATTCCTTTAATTCATTTTTTTCTGATTCTTTCTTTTCATTTCTTTTTTTTATTTCTGGGTTTTTTATTCATTCATATTATTTGTTTCTCCCTCATTTCATTTTTCTTTCACCTTCTTTTTATGCTTGTTTTATTTTTATCTTTCTTTCTTTGTTTAATTTTGTTCTTTCTTTGTTCTTCCCATAAAATTTATTTCCTTTTTGCATTTTCTTTTACTTTTATTTCATTGCATAACTTTTTTCTTTTATGCTTTCTTTTTCCCTTGCTTTACTCTTATTGTTTTGTGTTCTATTTTATTTTTCTTCTCTCCTTACTTTTTTATTTCTTTATTTATTTAATATATATATATTTTTCCTGTCTAAAGTCATTTACACTTTCTTTCTTTTTTTCTTCTTTCTTGCTTATTAAAGTAATAATTTTTTTTCTTCTTTTATTCATTCTTTTTTCTTTCCCTATCCTCTCTAAATTGTTCATGATTCTTTCTTTTCATTTTTTTCATTTCTTTCTGTCCTTCTGTGATTCTTTCTTCTTCATTTCTTGGTTTTTCATCTAATTATTTAATTTTACTTTTGACCATCTTTTATTCCTTTATTTTTTTATTCCTTTCTTCATTTCCTTTTAGCTTTTCTATTTTTCCTACTTCATTTCACTTTCCCTTTTCTTTCTTTTTTCAGTTCCCCTCTATTTGTTTTACATTTGATTCTTTCTTCCATCCATCTTTCTTAATTTTTGTATTTTTTATGATTCGTTTGCTTTTCTTTTTTCTGTTTTTGTTACTCCTTTTTCTTGCTCTTATTTTTCTTCTGTCTGAGATAATATATTTTCTTCCTTTCTTTCGTTATTTCATTCTCATTTACTTTTCCTTTATTTTATTCTTTATTTTGCCTATTTTGTCTTTCCTTTTCCTTCATTTTCGCCTCTTCTTTCTTTGTTGTTTTTCTCCTTCCTTTATTATTTCTTTTTTCTGTTCCTTTTATGTTCTTTATTTTGTTTCCCTATTTATTTATTTATTTATTTATATTCTAACTTTCTTTATTTTTCATTGCCATATTTCTTTCTTTTGATCTTTTTCTCTTCGTCATTCCTTTATGTTTTATTTTTAATAGCTCAGTGGTTTTCTTGCTCCTTAAAATCATTAATCTTGTTAGAAACTCGTTGTGACTTGCTGGTGTTTTTTTTGTTTGTTTATTTGTTTAAGGAATTTATTTTTTTTAGATGGTATGCAGAAGACCTGGAGCAGCTGAAAGTTGTAAACACCTCAGAGTGATCTGTCTATGGTCCTTCCTCAGTCGCTCTGTGTGTGTGTGTGTGTGTGTGTGTGTGTGTGTGTGTGTGTGTGTGTGTGTGTGTGTGTGTGTGTGTGTTAAAGACCCCACCCAACCTTAGAATGGACTGTTCACACTTCTGCCCTTAGGCCAGTCATACAGAATCTTTAAATGC